>BGKB01000295.1:0-49023 GCA_003116975.1 Aurantiochytrium sp. KH105 | reverse complement strand
GGCCGCGCTCCAGTCTCGCGTTCATTCATTTTCGTTCCTTCAAATTCTTCTTTCCATTTTTTATTTTTCTTTTTTCTTTCCTTTTCCTTGTTCCTTCTTTTCCTGCGCGCAGCCACTGCGGCCGCTGCCCTCGCCTCTCATTATCGGTCCCCTCTGTCACGCCGAACGCTCTACTGGCCATCGGCCACAGTCAGTCATTCATTCAGTGGACTGGCCCAGACACAGCGGGACAGTGGCGGTGCGTCACAGGACTATACGCCCCACCTTCGCCTCATCTGCGGGCCAGCTGCGGTAGATGGCCAGGCTTCAGTCGCCGTGACTGGCCACACAGCCACTGTCAATGCGCTTCTGCGCCACTTTCCGTAGCACTCGCGCCACTTGGGCTTCACCCCGGCAAGTGCCCGCGCGTACGGCATGGACGCTCCGTCTCTGTCTCCTCCCCCGCAGAAGCGTCGTCCTTGCGGGGGCTGCAAAACGGAGCAACTGTGGCCGCGAGTCGCGTTTCCGTGCATACCGCACTTGCACGCACTGCGGAACACCGAACACCACAGCCCTAGGTCGCGCGTTTAGACGCCGCCTAAGACCTGTTCTCCGTGCTCTCCCTCTGCGGCCCGCAGCACCGGGGGAACGTTCTTTTTCCTGTTGCTCCGACTGCGCCTTCTGGCGTGCTCGTAAAGGCAGCCGCGGCGGGAGGCTACGAGACGCCCGCATGGCTGGCTGGCTGGCTGGCTGGCTATCTAGCGCGCTTTGCAACCGTGAACGCCATTGCGTGCAACGCGTTCGTTCATCTTTCGGTTCTTATGCCGGGAGGGACAAGGTCCTCGGCAGAACTCTCTTTTTCGTAGAGGTCCACGTGCAATGCTGCGTATCCACTTTATTCGTTTTGTTTCCTCCCCTCGGCTGCGCTCCCTTCACTCTTTGAAAACGATGACACTGCCGCCAGTCTTCAGCATCCAACCTCTCCCGCAAAGCTGTACTGGCGGAGATGCTGCTCCGCTCTGCCGCCAGGAACTGTGCCTGCAGCTGCCAGCCAAGCCTTGGAATTACAGACAGTAGGTCGAATCTTGTGGCTTGAGCTGTCGATAACTGTCATGCACACATGAGAATTGGGTTGCGGAAATGCAGCTAGGCCAACCGAGGACCTATTGGGCTTTCGCCTCGCAATAAACTTGTCAAAAGGCCGTTCTCAAAGACGACAACAGATGTTCGTCTCTGGCGTGCTGTAATAAACTTGTCAAGTGGCTGTTCTCAAAGACGATCGTCTCTGGCATGCCGCGATAAACTTGTCAAAAGGCCGTTCTCAAAGACGACAACAACTTCAATTCTAGCATGCTGCAACAAACTTGTCAAAAGAAGGGCTGTCCAAAGACGACATCAAGAGTGCATTCACGTAAACGTAAGAACGGTTAAGCTTCTATAAGTGAAAATGTCCAGAGCAACGCCAAAGATTGTTCTCCAAAGCAATGCATCGTACAAACGGCACAAAGCAAGGTACAGGTATACGTGATAAAAAAAAAAAAAACCAAAAAACAATGCAATGCAACGCAAACGCAAACGCGAACGCAAACGCAACGCAAGAAGCCTCTACATGATAACTCTACTCGTCCTGCTAAGAGGGCGCACGCGCTCTTGCGCGCACTTTTTTAGTACGCAGACTCGTCGCTAAAGAGCGCCGATACAGACTTCTTCTCGTGGATGCGGCGAATGGCGCCGGCAATGAGCTTGCCCACGGAAAGAGTACGGATCTTCTCGTTCTGGGCAGCCTCCTCACTGAGAGGAATGGTGTTGGTGATGCAGACCTCCTCGAGCGCAGAGGCAGCAATGCGCGAAGACGCAGGGCCAGAGAAGATGCCGTGCGAAGCAAAGGCGTAGACGCGCTTGGCGCCATGCGAGGAGAGCTCGTTGGCGGCCTTGCAAAGCGTGCCGGCCGTGTCAATCATATCGTCCACAATGATCACGTCGGCGTCCTGCACCGAGCCGACCAGATCCATGCGCTCGATCTCACCGGGCTTGTGGCGCTGCTTGATGATCATGGCGAGGCCAGCCTCAATGCCGTAGTGCTTGGCCAGGCCCTCGCGGAACTTCTTGGCGCGGTAGACACCACCGGCATCAGGGGAAACAATCACAGGGTTCTCGAGACCGAGCTTGCCAAAGTGCTTGACGCCCACGGTGCCGCCATCGAGATTGTCCACGGGGACACGCGGGCCGAAGAAGCCCTGGATCTGGCCACAGTGCAGGTCCACGGCGACGACGCGGTCGACGCCCATGGCCTCGAGAAGACGGGCCACATCGGCCGCAGAGATCGGGACGCGGGCCGTCATCTTGCGGTCCTGGCGAGCGTAGCCGTAGTAAGGAATGACGGCGGTGATGCGCCGGGCCGAGGCTCTCCGCATGGTGCTGATCATGAGCATGAGCTCCATGAGGTTCTCGTTCACCGGCGTGCACGTCGGCTGGATAATGTACACGTCCTTTCCGCGCACGTTCTCGTGGACCATCACGTTCACCTCGCCGTCCTCAAACTTGGACACGGTGACCTTGCCCATCTCGCAGCCCAGCTGGCTGGCCACCTCCTCGGCCAGTTCCTTGTTGGCGTTGCCGCAAAACAGCTTGAGCGTGTTGGTCGCCTTGGTCACCTGCTGCGGCGCCTCGCCGTCTTCTGCTTCCGTCCCGGCTTCGAGCTTCTTCACCTCGGCCTTGGGCTCAGCCGCAGCCTGCTCCATCGCGGCGTACGAGGACACCGAGGCCACGACGCCCGCGGCAGCCAAAATGGCACCTCCGCCCATAATGAAACGACGGGACGTCGTCGACGTTGCCGAGATGCTCTCCGCCGCCTTGGCAGAGCTCATCGCGCGCACCGACGAGCGCCACGCGGGCGCCGCCGCCTGCTGGACGGCGGGCGCCGCTCGCAGCCCGCTCGCGCGCGAGCGCTGCACGGTTGCCCGCGCCGCGCCCTGCGCCAGGCGGCGCGCCGCCACAACATGCTGCAGGAGCGCCATCCCCGCGGTCTGCCTGCCTCCGTCCCGCTTCGCCGCGCGCTGCTCTCGCGCTGCGCTCGGGCGCCCGCGCGCGCGAGCGGTCCACCGGGCGTTGGCCTTGCGGGCTCGCTCGCTGCGCTTTCGCTGTTTGCCCGCGCCGCCCAGCCACCCTTCGTTTCGCCCCGCGTGCTTTCTCTCGCCTCCCAGTCAGTCAGTCACTGGTCCTTCGAGCCGCGCCCGTACTAGCTGCGCCTAACTGTAGAATAGCCCTCTATACCCGTCTGTGCCATGGATAGATTCACTGTGCAGGGGCGTTGGCCGCCTTCTTCTGGCTGGCTGGCCGGCCTATCCTGGCGAGCTCTCCATCCTATCTTTCGCGCGGCAGCGGCGCGGCGCGACCCGGCGCGGCGCCGGCGCGGGCGCGGCCAGCAAGCCCGGCCAGGCCGTGGCCAGCAAGCTGAAGCCCGGCCGCGCGAGCACTCACAGTCAGTGGTTCTCGCGGGCGGCGCCGGGGTGTGGCGGCGAGGCGGGGCAGGCGGGCGGGCGCGAGAGGCTGGCTGGACAGTGGCGGCAGGCGGCGGCGGCAAGTGGAACAAAACACAAGATGCGCTTTGGCGCCGCGCGGCGCAAGTGGAACATACGCGCGGCTGGAGTGGAATGGCTGGCGCGGAGGCGCCCCTCTCTGTCTCGAGTCCACCGGGACATGGCTGGCTGCCAGCGGCGTCCGCGCGGGGACGGGAGGAAAAGTGCTCGCTTGCGAGGCGCGAGAAGGACTTTTGGGGAAGACACGAGGGGCTGCAGGACGACGACGACGCCCAGGACCAATGGCTTCGAGCTTCGAGTGTGCGTTGCCCTTGAGATGGAGAAAAGTAACTTCTTGTTCACCGGTTTCACATCAGGGACAATTTGGGCCAAACTTTGGGCAACCCATTCAAATTTACCTTTGATGCCTAGGTCTAGGCAAGATTGGGTCACGAGATCCACCAGAGATCAAGCTCTAGCCAAACAGTGGTGTGGGCTGCCAAAGCGTGTCTGTATCCGCTAGCAGCAGCAGCGAGTTCGTTCAAGTTTATTATATAGTAATCTATACACCTCTTTGAATTGGGATTTCTTGCAAATAGATTTGTTTTTCCTACGTTCTGAAGAGCTGCTATAGCTCGCGTCGTACACGCCCAAAGACGTGATGACGAGGAACTTCTTGTTGCAGCATCTTAATTTTTAAACCGGGCTCACATCAGCTGCAGCTGCCAGGCTGCTGCTGCTTTTGCCTGCCTTCCTCCCTTACTTACTTATTACAGTTAGTAAGCCCAGCCTAGGCCCTGCCTACCTTTGCCTGCCCATCTAGTATACTATAGTACTAGTATACTACTATATATCCAAGAAAGAAGGCACGCTATCCAGTTTGCCAGCACTTCGGAGGCGCGAGGCGCAAGTGAAGAAAACCGCGGCCCAAGTGGAGTATCGGGACAGGCCCACAGTCGGCTATAGCCGCGACAGCGCGACGTGGAGTGGCAGACCAAAAAAGCACAACCGCCGCCGCCGTCGCCACCGCCTCGCACGCGCGCCCGTCCGCCCGCCCGCCCCCACGCACGCCCGCGCGCCCGCCCGCCCGCACGCTCGCCCGGTCGCGCGCGCCGCCGCCGCCGCGCAGCCGCAGGCCCGCGCCCGCGCCGCGCCGCCGGGGAGGCGTTTCGCAGCGGCCGAGCGACCGACTGACCGAACGAACGCGACGTCTTCGTTCTCGATCCGCAAGCACAAGACGCTCTCGCAGCGCGCGCAGCACACGCACGCACGCACGCAGCGGGTGAGCGAGCGAGCGCAGGACCGGCCGCCGTCGACAGCATGGACAACCTCACGCAGATCCTGCTCGCGACGCAGGAGAATGACGTCAACGTGCGCGGCCCCGCGGAGAAGTCGCTGGCTGACTTTGAGCAGAATAACTTTCCGCAGTACCTCGTCGAGCTCGCCAAGGAGCTCGGCAACGATGGCAAGCCAGAAAACTCGCGCACCATCGCAGCGCTGCAAATGAAGCGCATCTTGACCGGCAATGATGACCTCAGCGCGCGCCGAAAGCACGAGCAGTGGTCGGCGCTCGCGCCCGAAGCCAAGGCCATGGTGAAGCAGATCATTCTCCAGGTCCTTGCAACCGCCACCGTCAACGTCGCCAAGCAGGCCGCTCAGGTCGTCGAGGCCGTCGCCAAGTTTGAGCTCCCTGCCGATGCCTGGAACGAACTTCCCGCTCAGCTCGTCCAGGCCTTTGACCAGGCTCACAGCCGCGACGCAAGTCAGATCGTCGGACCTCTCCTCGGTCTCGGCTACTTTTCCTCCGTCGCTGTCGACGTCGGCTTCGGTGTCGGCGAAGATGCCATCAACCAACTGCTCAGCAAGATCTCCGTAGGCATGTCCGCCCAGATGCCAAAGGACGTCCAGGTGGCCGCCACCGAGGCCCTTTCCGACACCCTCGACTTTGCCAAGCACAACATGGAGAACGAGCAGGAGCGCCGCGTCATCATGGAGATGATCCTGCGCATGACCCAATCTCCGCACCCCGAGGCCCGCGAGCATGCCTTCCAGTGCCTCACGACCGTGCTCGAGCTGTACTACCACCACCTGAAGGAGCACATGCAGGAGATTTGGGAGCGCACCACCGAGGCCATCCGTAATGTTGACGAGGAGAGTGTCGCGCAGCAGGCTCTCAACTTTTGGTCCGAGATGGCCTACGAGGAGACGGAGCGCAAGCGCGAGAACGACCCGGGCTCGCCCTGCTACGATTTTGTAGTTACCGTCCAGGAGCCCTTGTGCAAACTCGTGCTCGACTTTTGCCTCTTGCAGCAGGACGAAGAGCCCGATGAGGATGAGTCTTCTGAGAACACGCTCTATGGCGCGGCCGAGCATTGCTTCGTCAACCTCTGCACCTGCCTCGGTCCTTCCATTCGTCAATACGCCATGCAGTTCACCTCGCAGAACGTTGTCAATCCGGACTGGCGCCGCCGCCAGGCCGCCATCTTCGCCTTTGGCGCTGTGCTCCGCGATGCGTCGAGCAGCGACATGAGCTCTGCCATTAACGAGATCATGGTCACGCTTCTGCAGCGCATGGTCCCGACGTCCATGAACACCAACCAGGAGCCAGAGCCCGTCGCCACCGTGCGCGAGACGGCAGCCTGGGCCGTGTCCCTCATTTGCTCCTCGCACATTGGCGGCGTCACCTCGGACAACGTTCGACTCATGGTCAGCACCATCTTTGACGCCCTCAACGACAAGCCGCGCGTGGCCCACATGGCCGCCGCGGCTGTCTACGCCTTTGCGGGCGCCTTCCAGGATCAGGCCAATCAGCAGACCAACGCCCTCAGTGGCGAGTTGATGCAAAAGTTTGGGCGCGCCCTTTGGGACGCTGCCCGTCGCCAGGACAGCCACCAGTGGCAGCTCATGGAGGATGCCTACGAGGCACTTATGCGCCTCATTGAAGTCAGCGCCAAGGACATGCGCGACTTTGTCGGTCGCGTTCTTTTGCACACCAGTCTCGTGCGTCTCGGCGAGATTCGCGACGGCAAGGTCCACGACCAGACCGGATTCCAAGAGGTCGAGCTCTGCGGCGTTGTCAGCATGTGCATCGTCAAGCTCGAAGATTACCTGCTGCAGCTCCCTGTGGCTGGCGCCGCCCAAGGCGAGGCTTCGCCGCATGCCGTGCCGGACGAAATCATGAAGACCATGATTGCCGTTCTCAACCGCCCGGGCTCGAACGCGCATGCTGATGCGCTCGGCGCCATTGGCGAAGTTACGCGCATCGTTGGACCCAGCTTCACTCGCTACATGGAGGCCGTCGTCCCGCTCGTCTTCCGCGGTCTTCAGACGCGCGAGAACTCGCAGGTGTGTATCGCAGCTGTCCGTCTCTGCGCTGATGTGTGCACCGCCCTCAAGGACCAGCCTCAGCTTGTGCAGCTCACCCCCCAGCTCATGCAATATGTCTACGATAACCTCGGCTCAGACGATCTGCAGAGCGAAGTCAAGCCGCCCCACCTCACCATTCTCGGCGACATTGCCGATGCCGTGGGCCCAAAGAACTTTCAGCCTTACTTTCCGACTGCCATGCACACGGCGATCAGCGCCTGCAATGTTTCGCTCGATGTCACTGAAGCCGAATTTGCGGATGATCTTAACAACCTGCGCGAGGCGGCTCTTGAGGCCATGGAGCTCATGCTCCTCGATGTTGACGCTACCGCGTTGCACCCCTTTCTTGAGCAGATTTACAATCTCGCCTGCTCCGTCTCTATGGAGCTCGTCGACGCGCGCAATTATTACCAGAACAAGGATCCGTCCATCGTTCCTCCTGATCTGGCCTCGCTCTCGGACATCCCTTACAAGGTTGCGGACCCGGTGGTCAAGAGCGTACTCAACATCCTTGGCGATATTGCCAAGACGGTTGGACAGCCGTTCCGCGAGCCTCTGCGCAACAACATGAACAACATTGCGCCTCTTGTTCAGTATGCGAAGCAGCACCCGAACCAGGATCTCGCCGAAGCTGCGGAATACGCGGCCAAGCAAATTTCGGCATAGGTTCGCGCACTACGAGAAAACCTGTCTGACGGTCGCGGCGAAGGCCAGTTGGCTGAAGTGTTCGTCTGCTGGTTTCCACCCTCGAGAACCATTCGACTTCTTGGCCGTGGAGGAGGAGAAGTCGGGATTTTGTGAGCCGGCAGAGCTCGATCATCGGGTGAGGATAATGGAACGTGTTTGTCGCGAGGCAAAGTGAGAGAGGTAAGAAAAAGAAAGGGGATCGTGAAGAGATCTGAGAGGTCGGTCGGGCTCGGCTCGAGGATGATGGCGTGACTGTCAATGCGTCCGCGCTGGGCCATGCGTTACTGCGCAAACACATTACAACTGTCTGACAGTTTTACACACACAACACACTACACACTACAATCTGATGCGTCGACTTGCGTCCGCGCACAGATCCAGAAATGGGGAGAAAAAAAAGCTGTGGGGAGAAGAGCGAGAGGATGAGACAGAGAGAAAGGAGAAGAGCAAGAGGAAGAGTTATAAAGAAAAGAACATGAAGAAGAGTCATTACGCGAGCGAGTTGGAGACAAAAACGCAGGGAGAAGAGTCATCGGGAAGAGCGGATCGAGGAGATGAAGAAGAAAAAGTAGAAGAAGAGAAGTGGCGGCTTCTTTTTCTTCTTTCCTTTCTTTACCACTCTCCTGCACCGTGCTCCCGATGCTGGATCTGCTCTCTCACCAAGCAGTCTGTCTATCGGCCTGTCTGGCATTCCACTCGCTACATTACCGCGTTTATCCGTAGCTCTCCTGGACCCACAATCAACCACACAATACACCCACAACAATAACACCAACACCAACACCTACACCCACAACAACAAGACAGAACACCTTTTACAACCCCACACTACAACACACACAAACACAAACACATCACACAAAAAAAAACACTGCCTCGTTGTCTATGTTTTGCAGCACGTTGCGAACGTATGTCTGACTACGCATTGCGCCGAAGAGCCTGCACAGAAAACTCGTCTGTGCGGCGCCTCGGAGGTCTACACTACACTCGATGAACTGACGGTCGGAGATCGATCGTTCGTTCTTTCTCTTGCCCAGACCATATCCTGATCGAAGAATGGGAGCTCGCCCGCTCTTTAGCAGATTCTGTCAATGACGAACCAGCCAAAGGCGCGCAGCATCATCTTTGGAAAAGAGTCTGGAATGACGCGATCAAGCTTGTCCCACGCCTGCTCGACCTCTTTCTCGGCCTGTCGAACGCAGGCCTCGATGGCGCCGAGCGCCTCGAGCTGTGCGATGATCGCATCCACTTTGCCTTGATCCTGCGGCTTGGCCCGAATACTGTCCCAGAGCGCGCGTCGCTCCTCCTGCGAGTTCAAGACTCCCATGGCCTTAGCGACTGGGAAAGTGACCTTGCCGTCGACGATGTCCTCGCCCAGACGCTTGAGCGACGTCCCCGGTTTGAGCTTGTCTGTCTCGTTGGCGAAGAGCCCGCGCAGATTCAGGACGTCGTCCATGATCTGAAAGGCTACGCCCACACTTTCAAAGTAACGCCCCATGGCCTCTACCTGCTCGTCAGAGCCCTTGCCCACGAGAGCCCCCATGCGTGCCAAGGTGCCCGCGGGCACTGCCGTCTTGAGCATGTGAATTCCGAGAATGCGCTCTTCGAGCAGAGCTGCGTCCCCTGACGCCACAACCGCGTCCATCATATAGTCTAGGCCGTGAATGTCGAGCGCTTGCCCAGCGTGCCCGCCTCGAAGCGCGGAAAAGTAGAGCGCATAGCACCGGTTCAGCTCCTCAGGAGTAAGCCCCGGCGCGCGAATCATTTGCTCGCACTGAAAGTAAGCCGCCGTCCCGGCGTTGATGCAGAGCGGCACGCCATACTCCATGTGAGCGGCTGGTCCACCACGACGCGTCTCGGACCCATCCTGGATGTCATCGACAATGAGCGAACCCACGTGCAGGAACTCGGGCATGGCCACCCAGTCAACAAAGTCGCGCGAGTCGCCTCCTACACAGTCTACGCATGCCAGCGCGCCATAGGATCGCCATGACTTGCCGCCGCGGTCGGCCACAGCACGAACCGGGGCGATCAACGTCTGGCCGAGAACGTCAAGAGGGACACCACGCACATGATGCGGGGTGTCTTTGGTGGCAACGAGCTCAAGAGCTTCCTCAAACGTAGGATGCAACGGGTACATGGCGCGAACGCTTGCTCGTACTTTCTTACCAACGTTTTTGAAGAAGCGATTCACCGTCTCGCCTTCGCTAAAACCATTACGCTCCACAAAAGCTGTGCCACGGACTGCGTGACCGCATCGTGTGCCGCTCACCTCGCACCTGCCTTCCCAAAAGGCGGGCTTCGCGATGAGGGTCATAAACTCTTGGTCTGCAAAACTAGCCTCTACCGCAAGATCAAGACCTGCGCCAGGAACGCACAGTCGGTATTTGACTGGGTACGAGACAAAGGTTCGCACCGAGGTCCAGACTGCGTCCGGCGCCGAGTCGGCAGTAAAGAGCACCCCGTGCGAGCCGTCAAACTGCGTTCGCTCGCCTTGAGCGTCCACAATGATGGCCTTGACCTCCATGACCTCGCCTGCCACAGGATTCACTAACAGTGCAGCAGAAACCTCGGTTCCGTCGTCAAGCTGGGCTGCGAGCCAATTCCAGGCGTATCGCCCTGTATGATGCTCACCGATGCGTTCTGTGCAACCCTTGCCTTCGAGCTCTGGCTCGGATGAGTCTTCAGAGGACTCGCTTGAACCCGCTTGACTTGCCTCGCCTTCCTTGGCAGATGACGCGTCTGTGGCCTTTCCGAGGCGCTCCTCCTCTGGCGCGCCTCCGAACTCGTGATCGAACCAGCCGCTGCCTTTCTGCACCTTGAGATGATCCTTCGCCTCGACATCAACGGCTGCACCACGTTCAGCGGGCCGCGGGACACTCACAGAACCTTCAACCTTGCAACGCGAGATGCAGTAGTAAAACATATCGTCGCCCTCCCGGCCCTTGACGACACCATGGTCGCCATGTCGAATGGGCGCTTTTTCCGGCGAAAAGCTCAGATCCAGCGCGCAGGGCAGCTTGTAATGCGAGGCACGCACGCGATAGACTCCATCCTTGGACTTTTCTAGACTTGCGCCCTCATAATTGAGGCGGAGCTCGCCCGTCTCCTCGACCGTTTCTACGACGGCATCGCGAGACAAGAGACGATCGGGCAAAGGAACACTGTCCTTTTCGAGGATCTCCCGCAAGGCTCGCTGCAAAATTCGATCCTGAACCCCGTGACCCTGCTCTAGCGCTTTGAGGATGCTGCGAGGCGCGTCGCGCTCGAGCAAAACGTCAGAATAGTACTTGGAGTTCTCCACGTCGCTCACGGCCCAAGTGAGCGCATGACTAAAGTAACGTGTCTTGGACCGACGATCGTAATACTTGAAAAAACGGAAAAAGCACACAAAAACGCTAAATTTGCGCGGCGACGCGCTGCGCGGACCTCCTTCCCGAGGTTGACACTCCAGGTGTGCATTAAAGTACCACCACTCCGTTTGGCTGCGTGGGTGCGGCAGGTCATGAATCACAAGATCAATGGGGCCCATGCGACCGGGCCAATCCGGGCGCAACGGCGGCTCCAAGAGGGCCTGCACGGCATCCTGAGTCTGTTTGCCGCGCAAGGCGAGTGCTCTTTGCAGGTAGGATTCAATTGCGCTGCAATCGCTGCTGTCAAGACACGGTGGCGTGCGGACGCATTGATCTATGAGCACTGCCGCAAACATTTGCGCTAAGATCAGCGCGGCGACGAGTGCGGCTTGCTTTGTTCCGCGGAGCACATCGAAACCACCTCCATGCAAGAGCGCGGCATCCGCCAACGCGCATACCAAAACTACGATGGCGCCAGCCAAGGGAAATGAACGACCTAGACGTTCGCTTCGTCTGTGGCTGTACCCGGGAAAGTCGAGGGAGGTGTCGATGTCTTCGGCATTGTCCTCGCTCTCGACGGCTTGTAAACTTAGGAGTTGGCGGTGAAAAGCAGCCAAATCTGCCTCGCTTCGCACAATGCTGATGCTGGAAACGTCGGTACCGAGACAATCAGTCTTCTGTTGCACCTCGAGGCAGAACCCGGTCGTCTCGCGGCCTTGTCTCGATTGCATGGGTTTCGTCTCGCGGCAACGCACCGTCGCAGGCGACGGTGATATCTTTGGCGTTGCGTCGTCATCTCGCGCCATGATGTTGATGGCTCCGACCAGGGCGCCGAGACGAAGACCCTGAGAACGCGCAGGCGCGCGGTCTAACGTCGCCGGCCAGCGAGCTTCGGGGAGCGAGCGCCCTCTGCTGCGCGGCTCCGGGCCGCCGTCCGTCCAGAGGGGCGGGCGGGCGGCTGGCTGGCTGGCTTGCCTGGCCGTTCGCACTTTGCTCGTCAGATCGCGAGCTTTGCTTGCAAGGTCAAGACGAGGAGCGCTTGCAGCCATCGACCTTGGTGTCTTTCCAACATGCCTTGCATTACCTTGCCTTGTCTTGCATCGTAGCCAGGGAAGCTGCTGCCTGCGCCGAAGCAGAGCAGTAGCCAGCGCGACCTTTTCTGCCTTGCTTGAACGGAAAGATGTGCCACTGATTTGTTGTTCTTGTGATGGAATGGCGGCATGGATGCAGATGCTCCCGGATTCGGGATTGACAACTAGTACACATGCGTCAAATGAGTGAGCGAGGCATCTTTGTCTACTACTCCTGATGGCACCCGCTGCCGTTTTCGCCTCCATGACGTCCATGATGGCAGCACATGCGATGACTTTCTCCCTTGCCATACATCGACCGCAATACATGGGGAAACACCGATGACGACACCATCCATCATCACCTCTTCGCCACGATTTCGATCGATGTGTTTTCGATCATTCGTTTCGATGCATCATACCCATCATGAGACAGCACGACTGTGCGGCCGAGCCCGGAGCCAAAGCTGTGGTCTCCGTGCTGCACGGCCGCCCCCTTCGACCTTGTCTTGCAAGAAGTGAGACGCAGACACGTGCTGGGTCTCCACACGGAAGGCCGGGAGGAGCGGAAGTCCCTGAACGGCGATGGCGGACGGAGCGCGCTGCGCCGGCAAAACGCGAACAAGGGAGCTCCAGGCCAAGACAGCGCGCGAGAGGACGCAGCGAGGCGCGATGAGCGAGCAGGACGCACCGGAGTGGTTCACGGAGGCCGTTGACGCGGACGACCGCGAAGAGGGCCGCGTCACGACCCCGGACGGCATCGAGCTCCAGTATTTGCGCTGGCGGCCGCTTCGGACTCACAAGGAGGACAAGACCCGCGACGAGGACCTGCAGGCCCTCGTCTTCGTGCATGGGAACGGGGCCAACGCGTTCTGGTACTGCCCGACTGCACCCTTTTTTAGAGAGGATTTCGATGTGATTGCCGTCAGCTCGAGCGGTTGCGGCGACTCAGGACTCCGTACAGACTCGTACAACATTGGGCACTTTGCCAACGAGATCCTTGCCGTGTGCGACTCTCTCAAGCTGTTCTCGCGACGCCTGCGGCCGATTCTTGTCGGCCATTCCCTCGGAGCCATTGCGTGCACACGGCTCGCCCTAGACCACGGCGAGCGCTTTCACGGTATTGTACTTTGCGACATTCGTGTCGAAGACCGCCCGCCCGAGTATTTCGAAAAGAATAAGGCACGAAGCATGCGCGAACGTGCAGCGAGCCCTCTCTTCAAGCCACGAAACGAGTACAAGCTGCATCCTCATACGGTCTCTCCGGCATCGCGATTCAAGCTGGCGCCGCCTCAGGACACTACCCCATTCGTCCTTGACTATATTGCTCGCATGTCTGCAAATTTCGAGGACAAGGGCTGGCGTTGGAAGGGTGATCCAAACCGTTTTCGCAAGCTTGACCTCATCACGCACAAACCCAACATGAGCCTCGACGACATGCGCGCTGCGAACCAAAAGGTGCCGATGGCTATGGTGTATGGCGAGCGCAGCTTTTTCATGACCTTTCGGCGGATCAAGGAGACCATCGATGAAAAGGTCGCCAAGCTGTTTCCAGTTTTTGCGATTCCACACGCCGAGCATCATTTGCTTCTCGACGAACCGATTGCCTTTGTCACTGCGCTTCGGGCGTTGTTTGTTTTGTGGGCTAAAAAGCTTCCGAGTGCTCCTGTGGATACTGCAGCGTCGCGTGCGCATCTTTAGAAACAGTCATCGCATATTTCAATTTTGTACTGCCAGTTAACGTTCTGCATTGCAGAAGGTTGGATCACAGGGCTCTCACCGCTCGCAGCTTGTCAGCAGCTCCCAAGAAAAAGTTACTGTACGACCCGTCAGACAAAAAGAGGGAGTGATGACGCCAACTGCAAGACAAGACATTAAAGTTAACCAACTGACAGACTACAAACGTTGAGAAGAAGCGCGTTTGCAAAGAAAGATGACAAACGCGAGGATCGCAAAACGTCGGTCGCTTGGTCGGTCCAGTGGTGGTAGTGAAACGGTCCGTTTTGCATAACGTTGTTGTAACTGTCTGTTTCTGTTTCACCTGTTTCACATTCGCGAGCGCTTGCAACGTTGCGCGCGACAACGTGCAGTGATGGTGGGCTTTGCGTCCAGACAAGAATAGCATCAACGCACGGACGCAGAAGACAGCGCCACAATGGAGTCGGACAGCACGTACATTCCGAAGCAGGACAACCTGGACCTCATCGACGAGGAGTGGACCATGGACGCGCTGTCGGACGACGAGATTGAGCTTGCCCCAGAAAACGACCTCGCCCTTGAGGACCAAGAAGTGGACCCCACGTTGCCGCCTACGGCGCTGCACAAGGACGAAGAAGAGGAGAAGTGGGTCGATCTTGGTCTTGAGACCTTTGTTGGCAGCAATAGCAACTAGATGAAGGTGTAGCGCAAGACTGCGCACAAAAGAGACACGAAAAGAACAAAACAAGGTGAACTCCTGCAAAGCTCCAATCAAGCGCCCAATCTGTCGGTGGCCTCCCTCTCCTTCTTCTTCTTCTGCTTTTCTCTCAAAAATAAGGTTCAAGCTATGGTGGCCCTGTACGATCAAATCTAACGCGCAAAACCACACAAATCCACACACATAAATCACACCATCACCTTTTACGTTTCCCTATTTATTCGCTTCTATCATACACATGCTGCAGGCAAAATCGAATGCTTACTTGCTCGCAGACGCAGGCGTTATGAGTTTGCGAGACTTGCGGGGGGTACCTGCCGAAGAGCCCGTAAGCGATGACAACGAAGACGTGGAGGCGCTGAGCGAGCGTGTCTGGCTTCCTGCAATCTGGGCGCGAAGATCCTCCACAATGCGCTTATACTTTTTCAGCTCTGCAGAGTCCCCGCCCTTGCGCTTGGCCTGGCCAAGTTGCACTTTGCGGCATCGCGCCGCAAAATTAAGAGAGCAAATCGACTCTGGCGCATTGATCTGTACCGGCGAAATGTTCACAAACATGGCAACCTTGGATCCGCCCCCAAGCGAATTCTGCAAAAGGTGTGTCAGCTTTGAGTTCCGATAGGGGACGTGCTGCTGCCGCGCCTTGGCATCTCCAAGGGCGGCGATGACATCGCCCAGGGCCGAGAGACTCTTGTTGATGTTTTGTGCTTCCTTGAGGCGGTCCCCCGAGGCATCCGTCTTGGACACCCGTTCGCTGCCAGCAAGATCGATGAGATTCAGCTTTGATCGCGTCTTGAGACCCGTAATGTGATTGCGACCTTCAATACTTAGCATAAACACGAGATGCGACCGCGAAGAGTGCTCGTTCATGCTGTGTGCCCCGACGGCGCGGTTGCCCTGAGCCCTGCGCATGGCCACCTCCACATCCTCCATACAGTCGACTTGCACAGACTGCAAGTCCTGCACAAAGACCGTGCCGTTACTAGCGACACGAAGATCGAGCTTGGCGCGCGGCCCGGGCCCCGCATCGCTTCGTGCCAAGAGATCCCGCACAGACTCATTGTAAATTTCCAAAATGCTCACAGAAAACGCAAACGTCTCCTCTTCGCGACGATCGTGCCGCAGCTGAAAGAGACGCTGCAGAGCGCGAAGATTCACACCTGGGTTCTCGCGGCTGCCCTCCATGGTAAACGTCTTACCACTGCCCGTCTGCCCATATGCAAAGATGCAAACATCGTAGCCATCGAGTGTGCTCGTGACAAGCGGACTTATGTCCTCAAAGACTTGCTCTTGCGTTGACTTTTGTGCAAAGACGGCGTCGAACTCAAATCGGTTCGTCGATGCCTCATCGCGTGTAATCTCAATCTCGTTCTCGACAGGGAAAGACGTGACATCGAGAGCATCTGTTGAGGACCTTTTCCGCTCCATAGGTAGCACCGGACGTACGCGACAATAGACGCGAATGTTGCCCTTGAGGTCCATGAGTTCGTTGTGAACACGCTTTCGAAGCGAGCTCTCGCGGATATACCGTTGGCGGTACTCGTCGACCTGACCCATGAGCTCATCTTCAAGTGCAGCAAGCGCTGCTGCTTGGGCAGCCTCTGCTTGTCTTTTCACCTCCTCCGTCGCGGCCAGCGCTGCATCGCGCTCCGCTTCAGTACTGGCAAGTCGCTCTTCGAATTCTTGTTTGAATTGAGCCAAGCCGGCCAGCGACTCTTGTTCTCGCCGCTCCATTTCCTCTTCGAGACGTTCCACGGTGGAGTGAAAGGTGTCCTCGATCTCAGCACGAATCTTTGCTGCCTCTTCGCGCTCCTCCTCGTGCTCGCGTTCCATTTCTTCCTTGAGTTTCTCGAGGTCTGCGAGCGCCGTGCTCGACTCCTTGAGCTGCTGCACGCTTTGTTGAAGCTTTGCTTGAACCGAGGTCATGGCGGTCTCATGGCTCTCGCGAGCAGTTGCCATGGCCTGTTCGGACTCGTCAAGTGCCCTTGATTTCTCTACCAGAGCAGCTTCTCGCGAAGCAACTTCGTCGCGGAGTGCGTTGGCGTCCTTTTCGGCAGCGCCCAGACGTTCATTTGCTTCTGTCTCACTTGCGCGCGCAGATTGCACCTCGGACTCGAGACGCTCCACTTGGGACTCGAAGGACTCTCGCAAAGTCTTCATTTCGCCGCGAAGGGCCTCGAGTTGCGTTTCTTTTGCCTCGAAAGCCTGTTGCATTTCCAGAGACTTTTCTTCGAGCGCGGAGATCTTTTGAACCAAGTCAGTCTCTTTTTCCTGAAGTGTTGCAACTCGTGCTTTGAAGTCATCTTCAATCTCCTTTCGCGCACATTCTGCTTTCTGGAGCGCAGCCGCCTTGGCGACGAGATCTTGACGGAGAGACGAGATTTCCTTCTGTTGCTCCTCTACCGAGCTTGCCGCATTTGCCCCTGTCGTATCGAGTTCTTTTTGCAGAGTGCTCGACTTCTCGCGCAAGGACTCTGCTTCCCCTTCAAGTTTCTCCTGCAACGCCTTAAGCGAGGCAATCTCTGTGGTCTTATCCTCCAGGGTCTCGCGGAGGTTGCGCATTTCCTCGGTCTGATCCTCGGCTTGGTTTGCCTCCGAGATGGCTCGGGCGCTCGCGAGCTGCTCTTGTAATTTAATTTCACTAATACGCAGAGTTTCAAGCTGCGCTTCGAGGGCCTTGGTATTTGCATCTCGTTCCTGCGCAATGTCCTCCTTAGCCTTGGCCTCCGATGTCGTGTACTCGGCGAGTCTTGCGCGAAGTTGCTCGAGTTCGCGCTCACGATCTTCCAGCTTCGACTCCATACGCGCCATATTCTCGAGTGCAGTAGAATTCTCTGCGAGTGCTGCTGCCGCAGCAGATGCATCAGGACCTCCAGCGCCAGTCTGTACCAAAACAGTGAGCTGTTCACGCTGTCTCTCGCACTGTTTGCGAAGTTCGTCGCGTTCGCGTGCCGTTTCGTTCGCACGCTGACTTGCCTCTTCAGCCTCTTGTGAGAGCTTTGAGTACTCTAGCGCCAACGTGTCCAAGGCGTTTTCATCGCCCTGCTCCTTGTCCTTGCGCAAGTTTTCGAGACGTTCGAGTTGATCAACCTTGGCGTCTTGAGCACGCACGTGGTCCTTGAGAGAGTCAAGCTGTTCACGGAGAATGCGTGCGGTTTCCCGGTGTTCGCGCGCCTGCACGAGGGCGTCCATTTTCTCGGAAATATTGGTCTTCATTTGCGCCTCCCAGTCGCGGACCCACTCGGCGTCATCCTTGGCCTCTTCCTGACGCGTCCGATCGGTCTCGTCTGTGTCACCTTCGCCACTCCCATGATCAGCGCTACCTTTCTTATTGTCGGACGCTACAGGGTTGGTGGTATTGTTATCGAAGTTGTTGCTGTCGGTGTCTTGCTTTGAGGTGAGGTCGGCGATCCTCGCTTCTTTCTCCGCGAAGAGCTTTTGGTACTCGCGTAGGACCTTGAGCTGGCCGAGCTCCATCTCGACGAGAAGCTGCTTGTACACTTCAATCTGCCGATAGTGGTCGGAAGCTTCTTCGTCCTCGTCACCAAAGTTGTTTTTCACGACGTTTTCCATGCTTTCCACGGCGCGTCGCAGGTTGTCCTCGAGGCCCGTTTTGAAGGACCCAAAGGCTAGCCTGTTAATAAACATGGTCCCGTCGAGCGGTCAGTCTCTCCACCAGCGGTCGGCCGACTGGAGCTCGCTTGGCCTTGCGCGCTCCTGGGTGATGGTGGTTTACAACCCCCCCTCTCCGTCCCGACTCCCAAAGCGAAAGACAGACAGAGAGAGAGAGACGGTTATTGGGGAATGCGGGGAACACGATGGAGTCGCACGATCATGATGGAGGCACACCATGGGCCACACCATTAATATGACGCGTAAAGATGAATATGATAAGGAATAGGATGGACTCCATGGAGTCCACTCACCAAGGGCAAGATGTGTCTTCTAGTCCTAGCTAGTTGTTTGGACCAAAGACTCGTGTGGCTTCGCATCATCTGTGAAAAAATCAAAACCTGGTTGGGTGAGTAGGAAACTTTTCGATGATTAAATTCTGCAGGGTCTACAAGACAAAGACAAGATCATGTGGCACGCAAGGAAGCACAAAGAGCTTAGTTGAATGCAGAAGCGTTAATGTCGCGGTCAATGGCAATGTGCTGGGCCTTGCCGGTGATTTTGTCGACAGCGTCAATGTGGAGACGCGAATGCTCGTTGATGGAGAAGGTGACGAGGATTTGCGGCGAGCCACACGCCGCAGGATCGATGCCCACAAGCTCAAAGGAGGCGAGCACGGTGTTCTCAGAGGCCCGTCCCGAGATCCCCTGACGAACAGTAATCTGAACAGAAGTCTGGCCGTCAGTGACAGTCGTAAAGACCTGAGCATGCTCGGCAGGAAGACGCTGGCGCTCCGGAATCATTACATGGAAAACATCATTGACGGTCTCGAGTCCGACGGGAAGCCTCTGCACAGGAAGTTGCCAGCCTCGAAAGGTGTCCTGCGACGTCGAAGTACCCTGGAAGTGCGCATGGTCGACGTGGAGGTTGCCCACCGGGTGGGTGGCTCGCACGGGCTCGACGTTGCCAGGCGCCATGAAACGTTCGCGGGATTCCGTGGCGCTCTGGAATGGAGCATCAGTGACGGCAGAATGCGAAGGGCCGCGATTGCGTTCCATGGGCTGCACGAGGTGCGCTGGGTACGAGTCAGCGTTGGTCGTGGTTCCGTAAAAGTAGGCCTTGTTGGGTTCCCACGCAATGGACGCTGGGAGGACGCGAGGCTGGATGTCATGAGCAACAAAAGTTCCTCGCGACGTGGACTCGCCCTGAAAGCGCGTTCCATCGTTTGTCGAGAGCACGCCCTCGAGAGATTTGCCTGCAGGTACAATCGGTTTGGTTGGGTCGTGAGCCCCCGGGGCACCGTATGCATTCTTCGCAGTCGTATCGCCGTAAAATTGCGAGCCAGTCCCTACGGAAATGTGTGTATCGCGCGCCGATGAGCTCGGCACGGACGGCGCGGTCGCTGCATGGGGTTGGTAGGTTTCTCGCGAAGTGGTTGTTCCGTAAAAAGGCAAGTTTGGCCGTTCTGCAGGCACAGGCGCAAGGGATTTGGCGGGCCCTACACTATGAGGGATGTAGGCTTCTGCCGAAGTTGTGGTTCCATAGAAGCGTGCGTTGCTCGGTTGGAATTTCTCTTCCGTGCAGCTGCGCGCGGGAGCCTCAATTCGATGCTCAATGTAGGACTCCTTGCTCGTGGTCGAGCCGTAGAACTTGCTGTTCTTGTCGGTGCACAAGTTGCCTGGGGGCGCGACGCCACGCTTGCCGGCTTCAAGAGGATGCGCGTGGTAGACGTCGCGCGAGGTGGTATGGCCATCGAAGGCGGGACGCTGCTCGTGCCAGAGCTGCACGCGTTTGTCGCCAACAACGTGCGTGTTGACGAGCACAGGCCGCTGCTGTCGGATCACTTGAGGCTCGTAGTGCTGCATCCTTGTTTCCTGTTCTTTATACTGTTTTCTTATCTGGTCTTGCAGTAGTTCCTGCGCACGGGATTGTTTTACGAGGCTCGAGGTTGCTGTGCCGTACTGTACCCGTGCCGTGCCGAGCCGAGCCGAGCAGAGCAGAGGAGAGCGGTGCAGAACTATGAAAGTATTTGCTTTTGCCAATCGCCGCCGATCTCTACCTACGCCTCAGCAACACCGGCTGCGCGGCGCCCCTGGCTGTGCGCTCTCAAAGGCGTTATGTTACTACCCCTTTGCTGCTTGCTCGCTTGAGAGCAGTCGCCCCCCAAAGCCTCGGTTCTACACCGTGGCACCCGGAGGCAGAGAAGGCAAGGCGAGGCAAAGCAAGGCAAGGCAAGGCGGCCGCACTTGGTTTCTGTCCTTGGAACTCACGTCAGGCCGCCTCAGAATTCCGCGGCGCCCAACCGATCGATCGACTTCTGTTCTGGCTATTTGCCTGGCAGATGGTTTCCCGTTTCTTTCTTTCTTTCTTTCTTTCTTTNTTTTTCTTTCTTTCTTTCTTTCTTTCTTTCTTTCTTTCTTTCTTTCTTTCTTTCTTTCTTTCTTTCTTTCTTTCTTTCTTTCTTTCTTTCTTTCTTTCTTTCTTTCTTTCTTTCTTTCTTTCTTTCTTTCTTTCTTTCTTTCTTTGTCTCTCAACAATGTGACCTCGCGCGCAAAGAAAGAAGAAAAGGAAAAAATTAAAGAATCGTAAGAAACGAAAGAAAGCATGAAGCGCGTAGCCGAGGCGACGCGGCTGCCGCAGCGGAGGTCAAGCAGTGCGATCATCCATGCTCTACACGAAACGCCCTGATTCGCCGCGCTTGCTTCAGCCGCCTCTGTCTGGCTCGCTGGCCGGCTGGCTGGCGATGCATGTCCCCCGGCAACTTGAACAAAAGAAGAAGTTCGGGACATAGTGAAACGGCTAGCGAGCGACGTGTGTACTCGGGTCAGTTTCCTAAGTTTTTTTTCCATTTAAGAGGAATGTGAGTGGTCATAGGCCTCAAGAAATCAGGGATGCAACCCCCGGCGCTCGCGAGCTTGCTTGAGAAGAGGAAGGAGAAAACTTGCTTCTCGAGAAATATCTTTGGTCCATGCCGGCCATGAGCCAACGCTCGTATTGGATGCTATCTCTCCAGGGTTCTCGTTACCAGGCGCGAACGTTAGCCAGGACTCTGCAGCTGAGGGTACTGAAGAAAACGAGAGCCTTTGACCTGAATCCTCTCCACTGTAGACTCGAGAGTTGGCACCGTTCCGTCGAAGCGAGCTGGTGCTTGCTGATATTGGGGATTGCGTTTGCATGTGAGTAACTCGTGGCTTTTGCCGATGTTTTTGTCTCTGCTTTCGCTGTTTTGCATTTTGTCCCTCTTGGCCCGGCGTGTGCAGCTGTTGCTGTTGTTGCTGTTGTTGTTTACGTTGCTTTGCCAGCTTGGCAATGACGGCCTTGACCTTTGGATCCCTTGCTTTGATGACTTGCGAGGGCTGCTGACCTTCACGACCCGCTGCTCCTTGCACTTGTCTCTGTGCTTGTTGTGCCTGTTGCTGATGGTGTTGCAAGACCGAAGACATTGCAGACGAGGCCGATGCCAGCGAATTCAAGGGTCTTGGGCGTTTGCCTGGTCGCTGTGTTTGTGTCGGAGCATTAGGATGTGAATGAGCCATGCCATTTGCACCCGGAGAAGATGCGAATGGAGCGGAAGTTGTCAAGCTTTGCGTGGCAATATCTGAGGGCACAGAGGACCTGGGCACTGGAATCTCGGCGCTGATCGACTTTTCGGGTGGCACAAGCATGATGGATGGCCGAAGGCGTTCGTGAGCTTCAGTTGCTTTTGATCGTCCTGAGATCCCGACGCGCACAAACTTGGCGCTCCCATTCGGAGCTAGACCACCTCCTCGAGCCCTTGTCGCCTTGGCAGAGGCCGCTGCGTTTTCTCCGCTGACGGTAACCTGTTTCTCGGCCTGCTTCGTTGGCTCCGTCGTCGAGGCAGCGCCTTCCGAGCCCCTCTTCTTGTCCTCGGCGGCATCGTCTTGGCCGCCACTCTTGCTGCTGGCCTCGTCGCCCGGGCCTATTGCCTCGGCAGCCCCCTCGGCCGCATCACCGCGCGGAGACGCGGCAGGGCTCGGCCTTGGCTCCCCTGCCATGGCGTCTCGGGCCCGGAGTCCGCTCGCTTCGCGCAGGCGAAAGGGACCTGGCGGGTCGTGCGCGCGTGGCTTGGACGAGACGAAAGAGCAAGTTGGAGAGAGAGCGCGTGGTCGTTAGGTTGCGTAGGTTACATTTGTCGCGGTTTCATACACCGTTACGGACCGCAGCCGATCCCAGAGTTACGTATCGAGGCAAAGCAAAGATCGAACCAGGGCAATCTCGAGCTGCGCGAGAAGAATGGCGGCACGACGCGCGCGCGTGGCAGCGGGCCTGCAGGCGCTGCGCGAGGGCGCGGGGCCCGGCATCGCAGGCGGGGACATCGACCCTCTGCCCGGCAGCGTCGACGGCGCGCCGTGCGTGGTGACCCTGCGGCTCTCGCAGGTGGACCCGGCGCGTATGCAAGACTTTGGCTCTCGCGAGCGCTACCTCGTGCCGAGCGAGGCCCTCGCGCCCGGAGCGAGCCAGACAAAGGCTATCCGTCTGGATACTGTGCCAGAGGATGCGCGCAGCGGTGGATCCTTGGTGCTCGAGAGTCGTTTTCAG
Source organism: Aurantiochytrium sp. KH105 (assembly GCA_003116975.1). Taxonomy (NCBI): domain Eukaryota; class Bigyra; order Thraustochytrida; family Thraustochytriidae; genus Aurantiochytrium; species Aurantiochytrium sp. KH105. The sequence continues at coordinate 26,465 of BGKB01000295.1, read as the reverse complement.
GATTCTGCCGAGGCAGATCCTGAAGTCTCTCCGCGTAGTATTCGCGTCCGCAAAGGGGCCAAGGACGACAAGGAGCTCTGGCTTGAGCTCTGGGCACCTGGCCACGGACTTGTGAAAGCCGTGAAACTATCTGAGGTGGCCTCAAAAGTCTACAATGACGCTGTGTTTGGTGGCATTCGGTGGAGTCCGGATGGAAACAAGGTCGTCTTCGTGGGCGAGGAGGCGAAACCCAAAGGTTATGCGAACGCCTTCGCGCCTGACAACAAGGAGGGAACGAAAGAGACGACCACAGAAGATGAGGCAGCTGCGAATGAGTTCAAAGAAGACAAGCCCTTTTGGGAAGCAAAGTACGAATATGAAGACAGCTTTGGCGAAACGCTCGAGGGCAAGACGCGGGCGAGTATTTTTCTTTGGGATTTTGAAGGTTCTGATTCAGTGCAAAAGATTAAATGCATTCCCGAGAACCTTGTTCCGACGGACCCACAATTCGCTGGAGACGGTCTCATCTTTAGCGGCGTGGAGACTCCTTTACGGAAATTGGGCCTCAACTTTTGTCTCAACCGTACGACGCGGCTCTACTTTTTGCCACTCGATGCTCTCGAAGCAAAAGGCGACGACAAAGGCAAGGGCGCGTGCACCTGTCTCACGCCTCATCTGGCTCTTGCCTATGCAGCCCAGTATGCGCGTTGCAGTGGGCAGCTCGTGTTTTTTGGGCGCGAAGATGAATTTGTCAGCCATACGACATGCTTTGAGCTTTACGCGGCAACACTCTCTGGATCGGCGCTGGAGAACTTGCGTGTCGTGGTGCATCGCAAGCGCGAGAGACCCGAACCCGGAACCAAGGGCGCATTTGCCGGTATTTACGGCTACCATGGGTCGCTTCGCGCGGCGAACTTTCTCTTTGCCCAGGATCCTTCGTCGCGCTGGTTTTTGATGCAATCCCCTTCGCAAGGGCAGAACCTTGTGTTTCTCGTGGACCTTGACGCTACAGATGAGGCAACTGCCTTGGAAATCCCGTGCGACGAGAGCAGCGAAAGCCTCAATGAAGGCGAATACGAGCTGATCAAGATCCGTGATGCCTGCGCTCTCATCCGTTTCACGTCCACCACGCACCCAGGAAAGATGTTGCTTTTGCGGTTTACAGATCGCGAGACACCTTCTCGTGGCATTGTGGCCATAACTCTTTACGATCGTCTCGATGGGAACAAGCCACACTTGAAAGTGTCAAGAAGCATTGCCGACAAGGAGGCTCCGTGCGATTGGCTCTTCGCACGCGCGTCTCTGCACGAACACCGCGTGAGTATCGCAAGCGGCGCAGAGGGTTACCTCGCGTACATGAAGGACGCGTCTTCGACGGGGAGCAATGGCGACTTGCCATGTGTAGTGATTATTCATGGCGGCCCATTCAGCGCGTCACCACGAGATGCGTTCTCGTTGTTGAAAAGTTTTCTTTTCCAGCAAGGGGTGGCTGTCTTTGTATTGAACTACCGTGGCTCGGTGGGCTTTGGCGAGGACCTTTTGAATGCACTTGTGGGCGAGATCGGGGTGGCCGACGTTGATGACTGCGGCCAACTTGTGCAACGCGCGCTTGAGGAGCACGCAAATGTGCTTGACCCGAAACGCGTGGCCGTGTATGGCGGATCACATGGCGGTTTTCTCACGGGCTGGCTGGCGGGCCATCCGCAGTACAAGGACCTCTTTTGCGCCGCAGCGCTTTGGAACCCGGTTCTCAATCTCAACTACAATTTAGTGGCAACAGACATTCCGGATTGGGTTCTTGGGTCGGCAGAGGGCAAAGCACTCGAACATGTTGTCACGGCGGAGCGCACGCAGCTGTTGTATGAGCGTTCGCCTGTGAGCGTGGCAGCCAACGTGAGCATCCCGTGTCTGACGTTGCTGGGCAGTTCGGACTTGCGCGTGCCGCCGCACCAGGGCGTTTATTTCCATTATAGTCTTCGCGAGCGCGGCGTGCCCTCGAAGCTTTACATGTTTCCGGACAGCGGTCATGCCATTGCGCCGACGGAGCAGAACCTCAACGCGGTCTTTGAGCTCTTGCTCTTTCTGCACGAGCACTTGTTGCCATCGTCATCGTCATCCTCTTCTTCATCATGATGATGATCATGATGTCACTCTGGAAGTTAGGCCTAGGCCAAAGCACAAAATAGATTTGCTCTCATTCTACTTTTCGGCCGCTGGCCGCTCGTACGACGATCATGGCGCACGTGTGCGACGAATCAGCCTCGTACATCCGGGTCGTTTTGCGGCCAGCAACTTCATCATGCATCTTGGAAAGTATCCCAGGGAGTGAGCGAGCGAGAGACTACGACATTTACTTCAAAGCCAGAAAAGCTTGCGAGAGCAGAAACATCGATCGCGCAGGCGCGCAGGCCTCTCGGGCAGAGCATCTGCGGTCGCCTCGTGGTCAAACGGTCGCGCAAGCAAAGCCAGGTCAAGTCAAGCGAAGCGATAGAGCGAAGCGCTAGAGTGGAGCGAGATCGGAGCAGAGCGGACAAGACAATGGGATCCCAAGGCGTCGAGAGCACCAACGCCGACGCTTCCTCGGAGGCCACGAAAGCGCTTGCCGCGGGCACGGCAACGGGCGCAGACAAGGGTGGCGAGGCCAAGCCGCGCGACCGCGCGTCCATGACGAACCTCATTGACGGCAAGAAGTTGAGCGCAGAGATTCGCAATGAAGTTCGCCTCGCCGTGGAGGAGCTCATGGCCGAACACAATGTGCAGCCTGGCTTGGCGGTCGTGCTCGTGGGCAACCGGCCGGACTCGAGTACGTATGTACGTATGAAGAAGAAGGCCGCGGCCGAAGTGGGTTTCTTGTCAGTGAATATTGAACTCGAGGAGTCTGCAACGCAAGAAGAAATCATCAAGGCTGTTGACGAGCTCAATGCGCGTGATGACGTGCATGGCATCCTCGTCCAGCTTCCTCTGCCTGATCATGTCGACGAGAGCACGGTGCTGAAGCGTATCAAGCTCGAAAAGGATGTGGATGGATTCTTGGCCGAGAACATTGGCAACCTGTGCTTGCGCGGAGGGGATCCTCCTCTTGCGCTCCCGTGTACGCCTGCGGGCTGTGTGGAGCTTTTGCAGCGTTCGAACGTGGACTGCACGGGCAAGCATGCAGTGGTTGTGGGTCGCAGCAACATTGTGGGCATGCCAGCTGCCCAGATGCTTCTTTCCATGGATGCCACGGTCACGGTGGTGCATTCCAAGACGCGTAACATTGAAGACATTGTGCGCCAGGCCGACGTAAGTTTGATCGACAGTCTTTGGACTGCCGAGGCGCCGTTTCCCTTGTTTGTTGTCTGAGCTTTACACTGACTGACTGACTGACTCGCTGACTGATTGACTGCTCTTTTGACCGAGCGCGACGGTCACATCTTTTTTTCGTGACTCTTTCCTCTTTTTCCCTTTTTTTTTTGTTCTCTTGTGCAGATTGTCATTGCGGCGGTTGGACGCATCGAGTTCATCCGCGGCTCGTGGATCAAGCCGGGAGCTGTGGTGATTGACGTGGGCATCAATTCCCGCCCAGACGCCAGCAAGAAGGCGGGCTACAGACTTGTCGGCGACGTCGCCTTTGATGAGGTTCAGCCGATCGCAGGTCTGATCACTCCGGTGCCAGGCGGCGTCGGACCCATGACCATCGCCATGCTCTGCAAGAACACACTCAACCTCGCGCGCCATGCGCTCGGCCTGGAGCGGATCCCCCTCCGCCGCTACCGCGCTCAGCAATAAACTCATTTCCACCATCCATGCACTCGCATCAATTCTCGCTCGCTTGCTTTTGCTTGCGTGCTTTTGCCCGAGCTTGGAGGTAGGTTCCCGGGCCGAACCGCCAGTATCTTGCCTTGCCTTGCACCCGGCTGCGGCTGCCCTCCCCTGCCGCGGACCAGCCTCCGCCAGCCTCGCGCCGAGGGCGTGTGCCCCGCCCGCCCAGTCTGCACCGGGCCGCGCCGCGACGACGCTCGACGCGCGCTCCCTTCGCGCATCCAGGCGCTGCTCGCCGTCGCTTGGGTGGTGGCGAGCGCGGCGCGGCGTGACGTGACCCGGGCCTCTTCTCCCCGAACTCGGCGCGGCCCGGCCCGCTCTGCAGCAGCAGCAGCAGCAGCAGCTGCAGCTACAGCGACAGGTGGCGGCCGCAGCTTCTCCGCGCAGCACGTGCAGCACGTGCAGAAAAACATGGCGCGCGCCTCGTTCTTTTCCCGCTTGATACCTCTTCTTTCGTTGCTGCCTGCAGAAGCTGCATTACCGAGGTTTTCCCTTTTTCCAATTGGCCAATAACACACACAAAGTAAGCTAAACTGGCGGTCCCATCGGCGCTAGAGATAGCCTAGGACCACCTACGCCCCGCAGTGTGCACCCTCAGACTGGGTCATGCTTTAATACCCCCCTCGTCCTGCCTCTTACCGTCGCTGAGGGGGGCACGCCCGGCCGGCCGCGACCCGCCTTAAAAAGAAGGTACTGGGCAGGGGCGCGGCCCTAAAGCGCAGGGCGGGGGCGAAGGCGCGGTTAAGGTGGGCCGCGTGGGTGTGCACGCGCGGGGTGGGCGAGAAGCGCAGAAAAGAAAGAAAAAGGGAAGAAGGCCTGGCGGGATAGGCGACTTGGTTCGCGCAGTGTCCACTTGCGGCGCGCGCATTCCGCACTTGCGCGGCGCGGCGGCAAGTCCGCTTTCCTCTGGCTCCCGCGGACGCAGAAGAGGTTTGTTTGAACGGGAGAGAAAAGCTAAAGCTCGATTGCCGGAGCAGCCCCGGAGCCGCCTCCGCCGCCGCCGCCGCCGATCGCCGCGGCCCTTCCCGCCGCGCCCGCCCGCCCTGCCCCTCCCTCGCACGCGCCCTCGAGCGCGGGCTGCGCGTGCAGGCTCAGCCTCCGCGGCGCGGGCGAGGTCCCTCGCTCGCGAGAGAGGGAGATCGGCCGCTCCGGCTGTTTTGAAAAGTAAGGCGCGCAAGCAGGCGCCCAGAGGAAGGGAGAAGAGGCCTCGCCGCGAGACCGACTCCGACTCCGCCTGGACTCACGCCGAGCGCGGGAGTCGGCCTGCACGGGCCCCGCCCCGCCCCGGCAGCCGCTCGGCGGCCAGCCTGCCTGCCAGCGGGCGCGCGAGCGGGCGATAGAACCCCAGCCGAGAGAGCGCGCGAGGGGGCCACGGGCCGGAACCCCGCGACCGACGACCACGACTTTGGCGAGTACATCCACACAACAGAAAGGAAGGAAAGGCCAACGAGCCTACTCGCTCTTCGACTCGACGCACGCGCGTGCCCTCGCACGCACGTTCCGATAGACAGAGAGACAGACACGGATTCCACGCACGCACGCACGCACGGCGCTCCCCCCTGGCGACCATGACGCGAGACAGCCTCCGCGCGAGCAGGCGCGGACGGCCAGGCGAGGTCGCCAAGAACGTGGACGTTCTCGAGGTGGAGGAGGAGAATGGCGTTGCGCAGAGGTCGTCCGCGCGCAGAACCTCGGCGAGGAGATCGCGGAGGTCCAAGGAGCGCGGCGAGCTCCGAGACACACACCAACAACAACACCGGCAAGAAGGCGGTCGTCTCGCAGAGGAACAGCTTCGGCAAAGACAGCAACATGGACTGTTGTTGGGCGTCATGGAGAGACACGATCTCTTGCTCTTCAATGATGTGTTCCGCCCCTTTAAGTCCCGCGGAGGCCGCAGCGCCGTGACACCCGAGGACCTAGTGCGTCTCACGAGCACCAAGGACGGGGTCGCGGAAGCTGCAGTGGACCGCATGCCGCCCACCGTCTGCACCGAGTTGCTGGGAAGAGACAAGATCATCAAACGCCTGGCCAAACTTGTCTTTGAGAGAAACGAATCGCAAATCAAGTTGTACGGCCCCGAAGGGTCCGGCAAGACCTCGGTCGCTACGGAGTTTGTCGCCATGCACAGAGATAAGTTCCCCGGTGGCGTTGTCTGGCTCAATGGATCCTTTATGGTGTGGGACGTACACCACTTTCTCGTGGAAGAGGCGCAGCAGTTCGAACTTACCGATCACCTTGGTCTTGACGATCTCCGGGAAAATCTCTGGCGTTACCTTTTCCAGAACGAGCAACGGTGGCTCGTGGTTATTGACGACGCCTCGGATGATGCGCTCGAGTGGGTACCTCCTACAAAGTTGTCCTCGGGCAAAGGCGTCGTGCTGATTACGAGCAAAGCCAAGTCAGGCCGCGACGAAGCACTGCGCGTGGAATTGCCCCTCTTGGATGCGCGCAGCACGGTTGACTTGATGAAGCAAGCTGCGGGGAAACGTCTTCGAAAGAGCGTGGCCCGCTCGTCGACGCGTCGTCTCGAAGAACAGGCCCTCCTTCAGCTCAGCGACCAGGCTCATCTCTGCCGCAGTGTCCTGAGCATGCGTGTCGCGGGCTACATCGTGCGCGAGTTTGACATTACCTTTGCGTCGCTTCTTGAACGCTACGATTTGCTCATGTCGCGAACCATCATGCCGGACCTCAAGGCCATCCTCACGCGCTACAAGTTGCGGCATCACATGTCGTCGCTTCGCAATGTGGGCGTCATTGACACGGCGGACTTTTTGCGCGGTCGGCCGTGGACTGCACTCAAGTCGTTGTCTACCAAGGAGTCGTATCAGTTCGAAAAGATTCAGGAGAACCTGTTTCGTTCCCGGAATCGTCTTTCGCTCAAGCTTCTCTGCAAAATGTGGCGCGACCTTTTGAAGGACCCACAGGAGACGCGCGGTCGGCACATGTGGGAGATCCTTCGCGCTTGCTCGTTTTTCAACGCCACGTACATTCCCGCCGAACTCATTGCTGCGGAAATGGCTGCGTCCGGCTTTACCGATTCGCTTTTGCCCTCCCCTCTTGAGGAGGATCTTGTGTACCGTACCAAAGACGGGACGATTTGCATCCACCCGACTCTTTTGGACGCTGTGCGCAGCATTCACGAAAAGGGGACTGAGTCGAACCGTACATGCGCGCGTCGAGTGCTCACCTCGCTCCACACGTACTGCATGGACAACGTGTTTCCTTTGCACCGTGGCGTTGGTGCTGCGGACCCGAACATGTTGAACGCCGTCATGTCGATGCTTCCGCATCTCTTTATGGCCGTCGGCATGTGCCGGGAGCTTCTTGACGAGCAGCTCAAGGAGGAGGTTTCGGTACCTGGTGGCACCTCGGCACGCACGCGGTCCCGGCGTGGTCTTTCGGGGGCAACCGCCAGCTCGCGATCTTCGCGCTCGTTTAAAGGCTCGAAAAAGCCCCAAGAAGAGGATGCTGAGCTCGACGACGAAGAGGACGACGACGATGCTACCGAGGAAGACCCGCTTCCGGAGACATTGACGCGTGGATCTTCCTCGGCGAGCACCGGCAGCAGGCTTCGTAACCATGAGAGCCAAAGCTCGACCAAGGAGGATTTTGCACTCATGCGACTGCAGCGGCGCCACTCGCTGTTTTCTGTTGCCTCGGGTGCGTCATCTGTGTCTGCCAAATCGCCCCGCAGTTCAATCAGTGCGAGCAGTGTTGGCTCGTTGCAATCGGACTCCCTCACGACGTCGCGAGGGTCTTCATCGGAAGGCAATGGTGGAAAACAGATTGCCTCGAAGCCACTTTTGCGTTCGCTGACGCGTCGCTTCACGCAAAGGTCGAAGCGTGGTATCATGACGCTCTTGCTCGCAGATCTGACTGCGATGCAGGCCTTCATGCTGCTGCTCATCCCTCTGGGAGATTTCCGCTTGCGCCGCGCACAGGTGTTCGCACAGGACGCTCTTGTCGCGTACCAACAGCTGGACGACCGAGCGGGTGAAGCCTCAATGCACTACATGCTTGGTCACGTGCACTTTCGCAGCGGTCGTCTGCCTGCTGCGGTGGATGCTTGGATCGCTGCGGAGGAGCTCGCTCACGATGCAGCGGCCAAGAACTTTGCAAAGAGCTCTTCGGCGCTGGCCCTCGCTGAGCAGGGCGAAGTGGGTCTTGCTCTCTCTGCGCTCTCAGACGCATCGCACGCTGCGGGCGACTCGTCCTTGATGGCGGCGCGCACGTGGACTGTGATGGGCTACGTGTATTTGCTCGCGGATCAGCTCGACGACAGTCGTTCGGCTTTTCAGCGCGCGCTCGACATTCAGGAATCGGCGAGTCCCATGAGCCTTGTTCTGGCGGAGACGGAAGGCCTCATGGCTTCCGTGGCTCTGCAGGACGGCGACGCGCCGGCTGCGCTAACGCACGCCGAAGAAGCGCTCTCTGTTTTTACGGCAGCGGACGCTCCGAGCGAGCATCACATTGCGCGTGTGTACCTGAATTTGGGCGCCATTTACGAGTCGCAACAAAAGTTCGAGCAGGCTGCGAGTGCGATTCAGCAGAGTATCGCCCACTCGGACGAGCTTTTTGGTGGCCTTGTGCCTTCTCCGGTCAATGCTGCGCGCCAACGGGCACTCGCCGACGTGCTAGCGCGCGCTGGCGATCGCGACGAGGCCTCGGAGGTTTTGTCCCAGGTTCGTAAAATGACGCGGACGATGCGGACGTGGTCGAACCTGTACAAGCAATACACGAACAACCGCAAGTCGGTGCGCGGCTCCTCGGCGACGGCCGACGCATGATTCTGATCCTTTTCTCTCTCTCTGTATGCATGTGTGCGTGTGTGGGGAGGGAGAAAGGGAGGGAGGGAGATGGTGAAGATGGGGGGGGTGTCGAGGGCGACATTCTTTTTTCTTATTTTTTAAGATCGATTTGCAGGAGCGGAGCTGGACCTGACCATGCCTTTACGCGCCAGCTTCGCTTTCTTTCGACCGGCCTAGTTAGTTACTCACTCACTCGCTCACTCACTCAGTCAGTGACTTATCCGACCGACGCATTCCGTTCAAATTATGTGTGTTTTGAGAAAAAAAAAAAAAACAATTCGTTTTGATGTTGATTGTTTGGTCAAGTGAAAATGCTATTCAAAAAGGAAGAATTCTGCGCTTCCTTTTCCGGTTCTGCATCGCCAGCCTCGGCACGACGAGTGGCCTTGTATTCGCTACGCGACTGCAGCTGCTTGAAAGACCGCTTTTTGCTGCGCTGCTTTGTTGTATTCTTCATGTTTTGGTTGTTCTTCTTTGCAGAAGTAGAAGCAGCAGCGTTCTCGTTGTCTTGGACGCCATTCGCATCGACATCATCCTCTTCAGTTTGCTTTTCGTCGTGTCCATCAGTAGCAGCGGCGGCTTCGCGCTGTATACTGCGCTGAATGTGTTTCTCGACGGCAAATTTTTCGAGATAGAGCTCGTTCTCGCGTTTGGCTTGAGAGATCTCTTGCCGCAGACGAGCCTTTTTGGTGCGGCGCTCGTACGCTTGCTTTTCGGAAAGATGGGTCCATTCAAATCCAGAGAGATATTTGAGCGTCCAGAGCGACTCATAGTGGAAGCTTCTGCGGTTCCCTCCGATCGGCTTGCCATTGAGAGAGAGTGCCACCAGCTTGGCCACCTTGCGGTCAGCGAACTCGATCCAGCCCTCGTTATACTTGACCTTGTTACTACCGCCACCACGCGACCTTCGCAGGCGCGTATCTTCGTCTTCGGGCACGAGGTAAAGCTTTGTGACGGTGCCGTACTGGCTCATGAGGTGGCGCACTTTGGCTGGTTTCATGAAGGCCGGGGGATGGGCGATGTAGATGATGCCCTTTTTCGGCTTTTTGCTTTTGTCCTTTTTGCTCTTCTTCTTCTCCTTCTTTTCTGTGCCAAGGTCGCGCTGCTCCTCGTCCTCGAGACTGTCTCCTTCTTCCTGCGCCTTTTCCAGTTCCTCCTCTTCAACCTCTTCTTCTTCTTCTTCTTCTTCTTCTCCTTGTTCTAGGTCCTCGGCGTCCACGCGGTCCTCGTCGTCGTCGACCTCCGCCCGACGGGGTCTCTTGCGCGTCTTGGCCTCGGCGATCGCATCTTCCGCGGCCACCGCCTCCGCCGCCGCGGCCTCCGTGTCCCGCTTCCTCGCCATCGCGTCCCCGCCCGCGTCCGCGCCCGCGTCCTCGCCCTCGGCGAAGTAGTTCTGCGCCAGCCGCCCGCCACTGGTCCTCGCCCGCCGCCATTCCGTGCACGGTACCGCCTCCCTACCGTGCACGGTACCACGCCGCCTCTCCCGCCCCGCACCACACGCCCGACCCCGCCTCCGGCAGCGCGAACACGGCGCGCGAGCCGCTCGAGGCGTACCCGGCGCGGCATGGCGCGGCTGGCCGGCGGCGCGGGCTGGCTGGCGCAGAGAGGGCGCGTGCGTGCGGGGAAGGTGTGCGCGTCGCCTCGGGCGGGCGCGTCGGGCGGGCGCGGCCCGGCAATCGTCCGAGAGCGCGGCGGCGGCGGGGCCTGCCTCGCCTGCGTCGTCACTCGCTGCCGCGATGGCGTCGGGCGATGGCATCGCGGCCACGAACTCGTGACGGCGGGCGAGCGGGAGCGTGCGACGTGGGCGCGGACGCGGGATGCGAGATGGCCACGCCGCGGCCGCGATCAGGATGGATTATCTTATCTTATCTTATCTTATCTTATCTTATCATGATCGGGGCCAGGCTGGTTGATGAGACGGAGCGCAAGATTCCCGTGCCCGCCGCGGGAGACCTGCGATCGTAGAGGTGGCGGTGTTGCAGGCAAGGCGTGCGTGCGTGCGTGCGTGCGCGCGTGGATGCTTGCTTGGATGGACGCTCGCACGCACGCACGGTCAACCCAACCGTCTCGGGCTCGCTTGATCGATGCGATCGGTCGGATGATTTGTCAGGATGGAGGGGGATCCTGGCCTCTGTGCTACGGATGGCGCCATCGACGATGATGACGCCTTCGGGGCGGAAGAGGGACGAAGGAAGGCAAGGGTCCCAAGTTCATCACAGTCGGCTCGGTCTTGCCAGGCCTTGGGCTTTCTACCCTGATCGATGGGCTCCGTGCGCCACAGCAATGACAGACAGGGACAGTGACGATGACAACGGCGCAGGCAAGTCCAACGACAATGTCAATGAAAGCGACAACGACAAAGCCTCTCGCATTCGATGGATGTGATCGGCCGACCCGCCGCAGATGCAATCAGCTGCTGCTGCTGACAGATCCGCTCGGGAAGAGAACGAACGCGAGAGAACCCAAGTCAGCGCTTGAGGCTGGCAGTGACCACGACTAGGGGCGGCAGCGGCCGGCCTTCTCCGGCCGCTCCGCTCGCAGTCGCTGCCTTCTGCGATCTCGACCCGCAGCAGCGGCTCTGCGCTGCACGCAGACGCAAGCAACTGCGACACGCATGCAGCTGCAGCTGCTGCTGCAGGCCAGACCAGCGCAGGCTGCGCCAGCCTCGCCGACTCGTCGGGGCCGCGCGGGCGGCGGCTCTGAGAGAGAGATATCATCTGCAGCATGAGAGCACTGTAGTATGCGTGAATCTTTCGCCCATCTTCGAATCCATCGCCGACCGGGATGTTAGGAGCCCAAGCATGCTCCAGTCCCTAGGCCAAGCCTAGCCGATACCTAGCAAAGTGTCCCGCTGCTGACCATCATGATGAAGAACTCGCGATGCGGTGCCGTGCGATGCGATGCGATGCGATGCGATGCGATGCGAAAGCTCGTGCGCAAGGCCGCTGTCGCTATCGTCAGTCGACGCGGCGCCGCCGGTCATCCATCCATCCATCCATCCATCCATCCGTGCCGCGCCAGCTCCAGCTCGATAATATCCCGTCAACACAAGCCACACACGGAGCGTCCGTCCGCAGATCGGATCGCTTTTTTCTTCATGGCTTGGCCTATTCCATGCCTTGCGTGCGTCAGCGTCTGGTGCCGGTATAGCACTTGCCAGCGCTTGCCACCATTCGCAAGCTTTTCTTCCGGCCGGCAGCGGCCAGCTGCTGCGGCTGGCCAGGCCATTGTGGCAGTGGACGATCATGACGGATGATGATGCAGATGATGATGATGATGATGATGGAGTGCGGCCAATGGTGTGCTTGCCATCGCTTGCTTGCGTGGTCGGTTTGTTGACGAGTGGCGAAAACGAATGAATGTGTCTTGAAGGGTCTTGTCTTGTCTTGTCTTGTCTTGTGCCGGGGGCCTTTTGTGCCGAGAGGGACCCGTCACAGGGGTTCTGCCGGACCCCGCGTCCCATGCGCTTGCGAGCAGGCCCGTCTCCACTTCACTTCTCCTCCTCACTCCTCCTCACACACGCCGGGAGGCCGCCCTACAGAGCGCACGCAGCACCGCCCTGCCGCACGCTGCCGCCCTGCCGCACGCGCGCTCGCACGCGGCCTCGCAGCCCAGTTCATTCATCGTCATCATCATCGCCATCATCATTCGTCCCAGCGCATCATAGCGCGTCCCGCGCCGCGCCACAGCCAGCCAGCCAGCCAGCCAGCCAGCCAGCCAGTCAGCCGCGCCCGCGCGCCGTGCGGTGCGACGTGCGCGCCGAGGCCTCCTGCGTCGCGACGCGCCCCGCCAGCACAAACAGCCCGCGCCCCGGCGCACTGTGCGCCCTGGCTGGACGAATATCGCCCGACCCATTCATTCACATCCATTCCTCTCCATCCCGCTCCGCTCCGCTCCGCTCCGCTCCACTCCAGCCAGTCCAGTCCACCCGGGTCCACGCCCAGCGCAGCCAAGCCGACCCGACTCTGGCCTGGCCACGCCACGCCACGCCACGCCACGCCACGCCACGCTGCTGCGACATCGCCGCGTCGGGTCGGAGGGCGAGGGCGCTGGCGGCGGCGATGATGCGCGGCCGGTCGGCGGCGATGATGATGCACGCCGCGGCGATCGGTCGATGCAAGGGGAACAAACAACAAGGCAAAATAAAGAAAGAAAAGAAAGAAAGAACGCTTCGGAGGGAGGGAGCGAGGAAGCAAGGAAGCGTGCGCGCCCGCCTTCCTGCAAGCGGGCGATCAATCGAAAACACTCACTGTCAATGTCGGTTCGTTCGTCGGTCGTTCACCCACTTTGTCGAGGCTTTTGTTCATTCACGGGGCGATTCGTCCACTGACTCGACCGCAGTGATCGAGCGCCCGTTCATTCTTGTGATCTGGCTGATCTGATCTGGAGCCGCAGAGAGAGAGAGAGAGAGAAAGGAGAGAGGAGGAGACGGGAGAGAAGCCTGGCGGCAGAACCGCATCAGCCGCCAGCCCGTCGGACCTCAGCCAACCCACGCGCAGAGGCAGGCCCGAAGCAGCAGCAGCAGCAGCAGAAGAAGAAGAAGAAGGAGAGGAAGAAGGAGAGGAGAAGACACAGCCGAGCACCATGGGCGACAACTCGAACACGCTCCGCAACAGCGGCATCACGCTGGACTCGATCCTGACGCCCGCCGAGGGCGAGCGCAAGACCAAGATTGTCTGCACGATCGGCCCCGCGAGCTGGGACAAGGAGACCCTCGTCAAGATGATCGACGCCGGCATGAACGTGTGCCGCCTCAACTTCTCCCACGGCGACCACCCCACCCACGCCAACACGCTCGCCAACATTCGCGCCGCCGCCGCCGAACGACCGGACCGCCAGGTTGCCGTCCTCCTCGACACCAAGGGCCCCGAGGTCCGCACGGGCTTCCTCGCCAACGGCGACCACGTCATGCTCGAAAAGGGCTCCAAGGTCGAAATCACCACCGACTACGACTTCAAGGGCGATGAAACCAAGTTCGCATGCTCGTACAAGGGCCTCTGCAGCTCCGTGCAGGTCGGCGGCACCATCCTCGCCGCTGACGGATCGCTCACCATGAAGGTCGTCGAGATCCGCGAGACCTCTGTCGTCGTTGAGATGCTCAACACCGGCAAGCTCTCCGAGCGCAAGAACATGAACCTCCCCGGTGTCGAGGTCGACCTCCCCACCATCGGCGAGAAGGACGAGAACGATCTCGTCAACTTTGGCGTCGTCCACAACGTCGACTTTGTCGCCGCCTCCTTCGTCCAGCGCGCCTCCGATGTCCACAAGATCCGCGACGTCCTCGGCGCGCGCGGCCGCCACATCAAGATCATCTCCAAGATCGAGAACGAGGCCGGCCTTCACAACTTTGACGAGATCCTCGAGGCCTCCGACGGTATCATGGTCGCCCGTGGTGATCTCGGCATGGAGATCCGCTCCCAGGCCGTCTTCCTCGCGCAAAAGTGGATGATCCGCCGCTGCAACGTCGTCGGCAAGCCCGTCATTACCGCCACCCAGATGCTCGAGTCCATGATCCAGGCCCCCCGCCCCACCCGTGCCGAGTGCACTGACGTCGCCAACGCCGTTCTCGACGGCTCTGATGCCGTCATGCTCAGTGGCGAGTCCGCCGGTGGCTCGTACCCGCTCGAGGCCGTCAGCATCATGGCTTCCATCTGCCGCGAAGCCGAGTCCGCCATCAACCACCCCAAACTCTACAACGCCACCCGCACCACCGTCAACATCATCCAGAACGGCAAGCCCCTCGACACCCCCGAGGCCGTCGCCAGCTCTGCCGTCAAGACGGCCATGGACATGTCCGCCAAGGTCATTGTCGTTCTCACCGAGACCGGTACCACGGCTCGCCTTGTTGCCAAGTACCGCCCCGTTGTCCCCGTTCTTGTCCTCACCGCCGACCCGGAGGCTGCGCGCCAGTGCGAGGGTCTTCTCCGCGGCTGCCGCGCTCGCGTCATGGGCAGCATGATCGGCACGCACTCGATCCTGCTCCGCGCCGCCGAGATCAGCCACGAGCTCGGCTGGATCCAGCCTGGTGAGCAGCTTGTCGCCCTCCACGGTATGCGCGACGCCGTCTCGGGTCAGTCCAACATGATCAAGGTCCTCACCTTCGAGAAGCGCGAGGACGAAGGTGACGAGGACGAGGACCTCAAGGATCTCGTCGAGTAAGTAAAGCGGGTCTCTTCAATGCCCGTTCCTGCTCCATTCATTCATTTCACAACCTGCCGCCTTGCTGCGGTGCTGCGTCTACCTCGGATTTGCGTCTCCGTCTCGCAAGTTCGCGGCCATCTCTCAGCATGCCGGATGCCCGCCACCGCGGCTGGCTCATGTTTCCTTTGTGCTATCTGCTTTTGAGATTCCATCGAGTCACATCAAAAGGTTGCAACTTCACAATCCTCTCTCAACGCGAGCGACTTTGAACAAAGAGAAGAAAACAAGAAGATGAAGAAGAACCATCGCAAGGCGAAATGCCGAGCGCGCCTCGCATCCTCCCTTTCCTCTGCGCAACCAACCTGATGGTCATTTGACAACATGCTCAATCATTCGTGGTCAATTTTTATGAAAAAAAAGAAAGATTGTTTTTTTGCTTACTACATGCTGTATTACGAAAGCCCTCGCGCTCACGATTGGCGACTGTTACGTTTCGAGGAGGGGAGGGAGCAAGAAGAGCAAGTTGAAAAGCGACAAGATTACTTGCAGTCCGGATCTTCCTCCATGGACGTTAGGGCTTCCATGTAATTTGGAAATCGATGCGCCTTCGCAAAACACACGCGACAGCATAGGCTCATCGAAACCTCTTGTTGTCCCTCGAGCAATCGCCTCTTGTCCTCCAGTGACTTGCAGCACCGACACATCAATGGCTCCGAAATGCTTTGAAACTTGCACACGCTTCCAATCTCTGTACGCTCCGTCGTCGTGTACACAGGATCAAAGGGGTTTACAATGACTGCGGCCACCTTCTTGGCATCATCCGTCGGAAAGCCGTCGCGCTCCGCGATCTCCTTTACGCCCGCGGGTGCAAAGGCAATTGCCCGAAATTGAACATTGTCCATTCCCGACGCATGGTATGAAAGCGCCATGAGCTGTGCCAATGAAGCACCCAGACTGTGGCCCGTGAACACCACGTCCAGCGCTTCCTTCCCATCCTTGTCACTGGCCTCAGCTGCTGGTGATGTTGTAGCTGCCGATATCGTCTCGTGAACGAATTCCGAGGCACGCGACACATAGTCGAGAGTGTAATTAGAGTACTTTTCACATGATTCTGGCAGAGGTTTCTCTGGCGTAAAGAGCAAGACATCGGCGCAGTCATCCGACTCGCTCGTGGTGCCGCGGAAAGCCACAATCACCCGCGCATCAGGAGCGAGATATGCCAACGCATTCATGCCATCCTCGGGTGTTTCCCTTGCCACCAACGCGAAGTCCTGACCAATATCTTCACCGACATCGCCGGCGTACGACGCATGCGATGCCTTTGCCAGCGGCAGCAGCGCCTCGCGCAGCTCATCCACGTCCGCCACCCCGGACACCAGGGCCTCACTCACCTGAGTCCACGATGACAACGCCCCCACTGGTTCCGAGGAGCCTTGCACAGAGCCCAGCGTCTCGCAGCTCGCCATTGCCGCCACCGCAAGCAACGCCTGCACGAGCTTCGTCATCCTTGCTTTCCTCCCTCCGGTGCACGCGAGGATCGGGTTCGCGCAAGCTCCAAGATCCACGATGCCCAAGATCCACGATGCTTGTTTGCTTTGCGCTCACCTCAGATCAGCTTACAGCTGCAGCTTGGCTTTTGCGAATACAAGGCAGGTGAAAACTCTCGCCATCGAGGCTTGCAAAAACCATGTCGACGTTTGCGAAGCGAAAGCGAAAGCAAGGTCTAAGCCGCTGATTTTTTAAGATTGTGCTGCTGCTGCTGATGATCGTCATGACGCTCATGATGACCATGAACATGATGACCATGATCATGACGATGGCCTTTTTTTCCCCTCCTCTTTCTTCACCAGTGGTGTGGAGCCCGGCCCATGCAACTTGTAGAAGCAACAAAACTAGATCAGAAACGCGCAAAGAGCAAGCACAGAGGAGTGGAGCTGCGCCGCGGACCCAGGGACAGGACCATGGGCAGCGGCGACGAAAGCAGCGACGACGAAGGTCCGCGACTGCCGCAGCCTGCAAAGACCAAGGCCAGCGCCCCCGGCGGAGATCAAGATCACGCGGCGAAAAACCACAACGCTGCAGCGGCGAGCGAACAACAAAACGGCGCTGTGGCAAACGAGGAAAGCGCAAAGAGCGGCGCCGCGTCTCAAGACGCGACGCACGACAAGGATGAAGCCCCCGAAACAACCAGCAGCGGCAGAGGCAAGAAACGCAAGCGTTCCGCAGCTCTTGAAAAAGTTTACCTGGACAGGCTCCCGTGCGCGGACCTCTACGAAAAGAGCTACATGCACAAGACGCAGGTGACACACACAGCCGTCTCTGCTGCCTGCAGCTTTATCGTGACTGGCAGTGATGACGGCCAAGTTCGATTCTGGAAAATTATGCCCGCTCGCGTAGAGTTTGTGAAAACCTACCAAGCTCACGCCGAGGCGCTCACCGCATTGAGCATGAGCCTCGACGGCAAAAGGCTCTGCAGTGCGGGTCTTGATAACACGCTCAAGGTATTTGATGTTGCAGGTTTCGACATGACCAACATCATCGCCCTTGACTTTACACCTGGGCCAGTCACATGGCTTCGCAGTCACCCGCGCAGCGTGGCAACGAACCGACATCTTATTGCCGTAGCGCATCGCGACAACGGCACAATTGCAATCTTTGACCATGAGTCGACAGACGGAGCGCACCCTCTGGCCAAGATCGATCTCCATCGCGCGCCCGTCACGGCTCTTTGCTTCCTTCCCGAACGCCACTGTGTCGTTAGCGCTGATGCGCAAGGCTTTGTTGAATACTGGACAAACGGAACGTCGGGAGATACGTCCTCTTTTCAGTTTCCGGATCGTGCGCATGCTGGTGTTGGCACCGTCCGCTTCTCGCGCAAAATCGAAACTGATCTCTTTGAATTGAATAAGCGCAAGACCTTTGCACTTGGAGCGAGCGCAAGCGCAGATGGCAAACTCCTGGCGCTGAGCTGCGCCAATGGAGAGATTATTGTCTTTCGCTTTGCTACCGGAAAACTTAAGCTCGTCATCACTGAATCCTTGGCGCGCAAGGACCTCGATGACGGCGCAGCAGGAGCAGCCCAGGGCATTGATCCCGTTGATTTTGGCCGTCGCGTTGCCATCGAACGCAAATACGCAGCAAAGGCAGCAACTGGGGCTGCGCCTCCATCCGTAGCTCTCTTTGACGAGGCAGGCGCCTTTCTTGTGCTACCTACCATGGAAGGCATCAAGCTTATCAACGTCGAAACGGGCGCGACTACACGCGTTCTCGGTCGACTCGAGAGCTCCGAGCGCTTCGCGGGCATTGCACTTTACCAAGGGATCCCAGATCGCAACTACCAAATGCAACGAGCGCTTCATGGTGCTGATACCTCGGCACTAAAGAACAAGTCCTCTGCGAACGCCGCAAACGCGGTGGATCCCATCATCGTGAGCGCTGCTTTTGATAAGCAGCGTTTCTATCTCTTTACACGCCGCGAGCCCGCGGCAGATGATGATGCTCCCAGTCACTCGAGCGCGGGCCGCGACGTTTTCAACGAAAAACCAATTAACCTTCTCGGCGGCAGCGGCGCAGGCGGAGACCGTGACGCCGGTCTCCAAGTCACGCAAGTCCTCGCACGGTCTGCGACCATTCACACGTCCATGGGTGATCTCGTCGCCGAACTCTTTCCGGATGTAGCGCCGCTCACAGTGGAGAACTTTTCGACGCATGCGAAACGCGGCTACTATGATAACCTCACCTTTCATCGCATAATCAAGGATTTCATGATCCAGGGCGGTGACCCCAAGGGCAACGGCACGGGAGGAGAATCGATTTGGGGCGGGACCTTTGCAGATGAATTTGATACCAAACGTCTCCGCCATGATCGTCCATTTACGCTTTCCATGGCGAACGCTGGTCCGAGCACCAACGGAAGCCAGTTTTTTATTACCACCAAGGAGACGCCATGGCTCGATGGCAAGCATACCATCTTTGGACGCGTCGTCAAGGGCATGGATGTGGCACGAGAGATTGAGGGCGTCAAGGTCGATCGCAACGACAAGCCTCTTATTCCGGTCAAAATCCTCTCCATTTCGGTCGCGCTCGCGCCTCCCACGGGAACAGGATCCTAGAATCCCGGCCAGGTTCAACGCATTGATTTTAGAATAGTGGATGACATTCTGTCAACGTGGGAGCGAGATCAAACCAAATCGTCAACGATCTGCTAATCCCATATGCACGACCAACTCTTTTTGTAAGAGAGCAAGTCAGTCGGCTTTCCCGATCAATGCATTGACGCAACCACAGGAAAAGGAAGATCTTCTTCGTGCTCGCCGAGCCGCAAATAGCGCCGTAACTGTCTTCTTTCGGTTGTTTCCGCCAAGTTCCTCTTCTATAAATTCAGTATCAACATGTTTTACTTGCCAGATCACTAAGCCTTGATTTCTGCGGCGACCTCCTCGTGCTCCTTTTCCTTCTCCTTGTCCTTCGCCTGCTCTTTCTCTTGCTTCCGCTGCTTGTGGTCCGCAGCCCGAACACGCCGCTGCTCCATGTTTGCCAGATCCGTCCTTCGACTCGTGATGGCTGACATCTCGTTGAGAAGGTCTGCGTCCATGAGCGGCAAGAGCGCACGGCGCAAACTGTGAAACATCCGTGGGCACGTGGCCTCCTCCTTGGCAAGCATTCGCTTAATGCGCTGGCGTTCCTGCGGTGCCTCAAAGCACGCCGGACAATTCTCGTTAATCACAGGGAGCTTGGCCGCATAAGAAAACGCCTTGGTCTCATGCTCACGCACGTATGCCAGCGGACGAATTACACGGACGTCTCCCTTCTTTTCCTCGTAATTCGCCATCATGGCGCGGGCAATGCCATTGTGAAAAAGGCCCATCATGAGCGTCTCTGCCGAATCGTCCAAGTGCTGCGCAAGCACAAGCTTGTTGTAGCCGTGTTCCCGAGCACAGCCGTAAAGCGCTCCGCGCTTCATACGCGCGCAAAAGCTACAGATCGACGTTCCTTGCAACGAGCCAGACTTGGCACGATCAAAGATTGGCTCCTTCAAGTAGTGGTACGTTACGCCGAGCGAGGCCATATACGGGATCAGAGGGCTCGGATCAAAAGCCTCAGTCATCGGGTCCACGGTACAGGCAGCGAGTTCGAACTTGACGGGCGACTTGGCTTGCACGTGCAGCAAGACGTGCAAAAGGGCCAGCGAATCCTTGCCGCCAGACAGTCCGAGCAAGAGTCGATCACCTTCTTGGATCATTTCCCACTGTGCCAATGCCTTGCCGACGTTCTTCAAGATGCCCTTGGGAATCCGAGGACGGAGTGCCTTGGGCGGCGCTTTCGGCGCCACCACCGCGGCATCTGCTTGCGGCTGTGCAAGATTCTGCGCCGCTTGATCGCTACGAATTACCTCCGCCGTCCTGAGTGGGTACTTGTCACGCTTGCGCACGCGAAAGCACGAGTTGTCTTCGCACACCACCACAGGTGAGGACTTTTCTGTCTTCGCTTTGGCTCGCTTCACGGGCTCTTCCTTGGCCTCGGGCCCACGCTTACGCGCGCGGTCTGCTGCATTATCGGATTCATCCGACGCAGGTGCCACAGGCGCCACTGGCATGCTCTCGCGCACCATCGCCCAATACTTAAAGGGGTCCAAAGGCCCAGTCACCGGATTCGAACTGACCGCAAATTTGTCTTCTTTTCCTTCTTTCCACTCCGAGGCGCGCGCCTCCACGGAGGCTGCGGCCCACTTGTTGCTGCCAGCGCTGAGCTCTGCATGAACCTCTGAAGGCATGGCAAACCACCGGAGCGGCGCAGCCTCGGGCGTAAAGAGCTGCGTCTGATCTCCAAGCGTCTCTTTGGCTGATTCTTCTGCGGCGGCGTCCATCTGTTGAATGCCTTGCTGCAGGAGATCAGGAAACGCAAAAGAGTTGGGCCGAGCACGATCCTCGTTCTCTGGTTCAGAAGGCGTCGAGCCCAAGAGATCGGCGTCGCCGAGCCAAAGGCGCCCCGGAAACTTGGTGAAACGCGACTTGTGCTTCCATTCGCCGGTCCGCGTGTTGAACCGATACTGCGGCAAAAGTTTCCAGCCCTGCTGCGCCACAGCGCACACTGCGTCGAGGACGTAGTCGAGCTCTTCGTCGCTCGCAAAGTAGGCGAGACTCAAACGGCTAAAGCCTGGGCGCAGATACTCCGAGTGCTTGGGATTTCGCAAAAGCTCGTCCTCGATGGCTTCGACAGACTCGCGAGACATGCCCAAAAGACGCTGCGCGTATAGCCCGGCGCACATGCATCCGCCTCGCGTCTGAATTCCAAAGACGTCGTTGAGAACTGCAGACACAAAGTTGTAATGCAAGAAGCGGGCACCGTGACGAACCAGGAAAGACACGATGGGCAGCCGGCTACCTTCTGCATCGCCCCACTTTGGACCGAGCAGGACTAGCTTGGGCTCCGAACCGAGCTTGGCCGCGATCTTGAGACCAATCGCCTTGTCACGGGCCTCGATATTCGCCCAGCCCACGCTCTGTTTGAGTTGGAAAGCAAGGCCCGCGCGAATGGCGCCCACCACATCTGGGGTGCCCCCTTCCTCCCGCTCGACGCGGTTCGAGAGATATCTGTGGCCGTCCTCGCGCACAAAGTAGACCGTGCCGCCACCGACACTACCCGTTCCAGGTACGGCATTGCCAAAGAGCTTCTTTTTGGCAACCAGGACACCCGGAGTATTAATGCCTCCCACAAACTTGTGCGTGGAGAGAAAGACTGCGTCCTTGTACGCAAAGGGACGATCGGGGTCCTCACCCGCAAGAACGGGGTTCATGTCGATGCGCGCATAAGGTCCAGCCGCAGCATAGTCCCAGCACGCGAGGGCCCCGTGGCGGTGCAGGAGCGCAGAAATGCGATCGACATCCTCGAGGACGCCAGAGACGTTCGAGCCAGCCGAAAAAGCGCCGACCAAGAGAGGGCGGTCCGCGTACGTTCGCAAGAGCTCTGCCAAGGCGTCCCGGTCAATGCCAAGCCCATCCTGGCGTTCGGGCACGCAGACGACTTCTGCGCTTGACTCGCGCCAAGGCAAAAGGTTGCTATGGTGCTCAAAGGGCCCGACAAAGACGACGGGGCGCGGGCGAGAGACTTCGTCGGCCCGGAGCGGGACGTCGAGACCGAGCACGCTTACGAGCTTGTTTACGGCGCCCGTAGCGCCTGTTCCCGCGAAAAGGACGACGTCGGTGCGTGTGTTGGCATTGACGGCCTGCTGGATGATTTGCCGCGCTTCAGCGCGGAAACAAGTTGACTGCAATCCCGTAATTGACGAGGACGTGTGCGTATTGGCGTAAAACGGGTACACCTTTTCGCGCACATAGGTTTCGATGGGTCCAAAAGCGCGACCGCTCGCAGTCCAGTCTGCGTACACGAGCGGCTTCACGCCAAAGGGCGTGTCTACGGGGTCGAGCGTGCCGACCACGCCAGCGCGTAGTCTCTCAAAGGCCTTGTCCGCGGGCAAAGCATCTTGTGTCTTGCGATCGTCCGTTGCCTCGCCCACGTCCACGAACTCGCGAAAGGCGTCCCCGTCCTCCTCTGCCTCCTCCTCCGACGTTTTGGCCCTTGCGCCCGGAGGGGTCGGGGTCTTGGCCGCCTTTTCGTTGGGCGCCATGGTGAGTGAGTCCTCGTCGCCAGCCGCCCTTCTTCGGTTCGGGCGCCGCGCGAGACCGACGCAGAAGCGAAACAAGCTGCCTTCCCGCGCGTCGTAGGCTCTCGCGCTGCGCGAGCTCCCGCCGAGCGCCGAGCGTGGATGGTCTGGTCCTTTTCTTGCGCCGTCTGCTGACTGGCAGCGCGTAGCCTCGAAACCGCCCTATTCGTAACGTGATACAGGACGTTGAAGACGGCGGTTTCGCTTCTGCCCCTGGGCTTCGCTCGCTTGCTCATGGGCGTCTTCATGATGCAGGAGGAACAAGGATTGATCGAGCAGCAGACGCCGATCCCTGCGGCTCGTGCTGTGGCCAGGGCGAGCGAGGAGGAGGAGGAGGAGGAGAAGGCTGCGCAAGAGCAGCGTCGCTACCTGCGCGCTGTCGCCAGGCGGGTGGAACCGAGAAAGTTTCTTCTTTGGGGAGCGAGAGCGCCGTCACGTCTGTCATCGAGTACGCTGGCTTAACGTGCAGGCACAGAGACACTCTCTCTCTTTGCGCTCGTGGACTTGCTAGCTTGGGCGCCCAAGAAGTTTTGGGGAGCGAGAAGTCAAATCTCAACGAAGCGTACGTATACCTTGATTGGACTCACATCAAGCGCCAAAAAAAGCCATGCTCGCCAAGATTGTCGCCGCGAGAAGACTTGCTGTGCGCCCGACTGCACAGCACAAACGATGGCTTTGCGGACCAACGGCTGGGCTACGCCAACGAAATGCGCTTGCAGGCACCTTTGAAAAAGGAATTGTCATGAACCATCGCTGGCCCGCTGCTGTCTCCTTGGGTGTCCAACTTTCTGAGGACAAGCAAGACACGCACAAAACTGAACCCCGGGACGTTAACTCCCTTCTTCCAGCCTGGTCCAAGGGCTTTCAGGTTCGTACGCTGAGCACGGGTGCGCCCCCGCCCCCAGGTCGTCCTCCACGGCGTGATGACGAAGAAGAAGCCTGGATGCGTCAACAACAGCAACAGCAGCAACAGGAGCAGGAAGAGCCGAGACAGAAGCAAGGTGGTCTTCTCTCGCGCGGCCTTGGCGCCACTGCCACGGCATTCGTCATCCTTGGAGGTAAAATGAAGTGGGTGTTGGGCGCGCTCAAGTTTACCAAACTTATGCCGGCCATGTCAATGCTCGCAACAACGGGCGCCTACGCTCTCTTTTATGGATGGCCTTTTGCTGTAGGAATGGTTGGTCTGATTGGCATCCACGAGTCGGGACACTTAATGGTCATGAAGCGTCTCGGCATTCCGGCTGGCCCTGCCATCTTTATCCCATTCATGGGCGCTTTTGTCGAGATGAAGGACCGACCCAAAGATGTGCGTGAGGAGGCTCTCGTGGCTTTTGGGGGGCCCGTTGTTGGCGGCGCCGCGGCCGTCGCCACGAGTCTTGTTGGCATCTCCATGGAATCTCAAATGCTCATTTCGCTGGCCGATTTTGGTATCATGATCAACCTTTTCAATCTCTTGCCCATCGGTCAGCTCGACGGCGGGCGCATCGGCGGCGCCATTTCGCCTTGGTTCCTCGTTGCAGGTCTCGCGGGTGGCGGCGCTATGATTTATCAGGGCATGGTGGGCAACCCCATCTTTTACCTCGTCATGCTTTCTGGCGCCTTTTCCACCTACGATCGATTCTTCGGATCGGGTACGCACCCCACGTACCACTTCATTCCCCCGGGTCAAAAGTTTGTCCTTTCTGCTGCTTATGTGGCTCTCATTGTTGCGCTTCTCGCTGCCATGGCATACAACCAAAAACACCGCAAGTCTCTTGCTCAACTTCGCGCCGAGGATCCCGAACGTGCCTCTAGAACCTCAGACATGGAGCGCCGTCTGGAGGGTTTTGCTCACGAATGGGCTGACGATACGCCTGACCAAACTGAGCAGGACTTTATCAACAGGTACTTTCGGGACTAATCCTTTTGCGTAGTCTTCTTGCTCGTCAGGCAGGGCTTTGCAAAAAAAGTATTGGAAATAAAATAGGCATTGTTCTTTCACCTCTTTGGAACCCCTTTTCTTCATCAGCATCAACAGGAATTTCAACCCCAAAAAGAAGAGACAAACTTAGGGACAAAAGAATATCAACAATAACAACAACAATGTCTTCTTTCACGTTCACTCATATTTCTGTTCCCACATATAGCAAAAATGTTCCGGCATGAACGCGATCTTGCGAACGAAGCCCACTTGCCTCAATCTGCGTGCCGTTGACGAAAGTTCCTTGTGAAGAGCCGAGGTCAGTGACCGTGATGGTGTCGTCCATATTGATGTTCAAAAGACAGTGGAAGCGTGAAACCTTTGGACACGAAAGTACAACATCGCAGGATTCATCACGGCCAATAAGGACACGCGCACGATCCTGCGGCAATGGGCAGCGACGTACCGTGCTTGCTTTGCTTGACTCGTGGTCTACATAGAGAACCTTGTCCCCGAAAAAGACCTCGGCGCGCCGTTTGAGTTCCCCTTCGGCGGCATCACGCATGCTCGTGAATGCAAAATCGTTTAGAAATCGTGACACGAGATCGCTTTCAAGGTCATCCTGCAGCACGCCGCGAGCAAGCTCGACCACGCGTGCTGCTTCGCCTTCCTCTACCATGCTTTGCCATGCTTCGCAATGCGGCTGAAAAATGGCGAGGAAGTTGTCTAGATCTGGTTGCGAGCACTGGTCGGCGAGGGCTTCAAAGTCGGATTCATCGAATCCATCCGTCGAGCGCATCGCCAAGAAAAGTTGAACGGCCTCCGCGCGGTTCTGCGCGTTGGCGAAGCGGCAAAACGCTGCGAGAACATCCTCACGGGCCAGAATGGCCTCGAGAGTTTGGATCGACGCAAGTGCATTACTCCGTGCGCGCTGCAAGCGCTCCTGTGCAGTCGTGGCCTTTGCGCCACTGGCTGCCAAGGCTTCGATCCATTGCTGCGCGACTGTGCCATGTCCTGCGACAAGTGTCCACCGACGAGCAGGCGTTTGCACACGCCACGAGTAAGTTCCCGCGTTTTCTACCGCGTCAGTGAGCTCCACTTCCGCCTGACTGAGAGGAAGACTTGATACAGGGGCACCGCTTGCATCGCGCCCAAACATGCACAGATGAGTCGGCGTCACAGCAAAATATTTGCGTCCGAGCGCTGTTGGCGACGAATCTGCCAGCGGCGCCCAAAGAAGATTTCCTTGAAGTCTTGTCGAGGGTTGCGCGAGCGGACAGACCTTGAGAATATTCCCAGGTGATCCGCGCGCCTCGTCAAGGTCACTGATGGCACGTGTCCAAGCCTCGATCTCGCTGCGAACCGCGTCAACGAGGCTGGACGCTGGGGCAGGAACGTCAAGACTCTCCAGCAAATGAGCCATGGTCTCGCTTTTGGTGCTACGGAGTACAAAAACACAAGCGTCAGCTTTCTCTTCAGATACGAGAAGGGCAGTGCAAGCGTCCGTGCTGTGATCTGCGTCGACCAGCGCGGCAGCTCTGATTCGTGCAATATCGTTGTCCGCAGCGAGAAGCTTTGCGAGCTCGTCGCCAAGGCGAGCCTTTCGCTCTGCGCTCACGACAATTCGACAGTGCCCTGGACTTTGCTGGTCGATTTCCACATGAGCCCGGACCCAGGCGCGTTTTTGAGGAACGTCGAGGCGCCAGGAAAGCACGCGGCATGCAAAGGACGTCGCCATGGTCGTCGTACGCGCTTTGTGCAATCTCTCTCTCTAGCTTTCTCTCAATAGCTGATTGACAAAAAGAAATATGCCGTGAGCTCCTTGAGTGTTTTCGTTGTCCTTTTGGGGTCGCGCCAGCCAGAATTGGCACAGAGACTGACGGTGGCTATCCTAAAAAGCTGAAGCTGGAAAGTAGACGTGGATAATGCAGAAGAAAAAAGAAGGGAAAGAAAAAAGAAAGGGAAAGAAAGGGAAAGAAGAAATGAAAACAGAAAGGCCGCCAAGTCGCTTGTGAAACTTGAGGGAAAGACGTGCCAACGGACACTGCGCAACCCATTTTCGGGCCCAGGGGACAGCGGGACGGAGCGAAGCGGAGCGGAGCGTGACCGCAGGCCGAATGGACAGACGGATCATACATCCACAAGATTGCCGGAGAGCGTCATGCCTTCCTTT
>BGKB01000294.1:10257-41068 GCA_003116975.1 Aurantiochytrium sp. KH105 | reverse complement strand
CCATTCCCCAGGAACCAGCCATTCGTCCGCGGGGGCATCGGCGGATTCCCTGCGGCGGTTGAACGGTTTGGCGCCGGCCGAGGCTCGCTGGGCGTTGGCGGCGGTTTCGGGACCGGTCGGGGGTGCCCCCTTTTGGACCCCGGCAACGGGGGAAGCGCGGAAGAGAACGCAGCTCATGGGTGGTGGTGCTCTGCGAGTGGCAGTGGCAGTGCCAGTGGCAGGGGCGGGCGTGGGATCAAGCATGGGATCAAGCCGAGATGACATGGGGAGGTCGCTCTTTTTGTTTTGGGGGAAAATTGTCGTCAGATGCTTCAAAACTCAACTCACTTGTTTTTACAATGGGGAGCCTCCTTTTTGCCTCCATTTGAGAATGAGGCAAGTCGACCGCTGCTGACCGAATGCACGGAAACAAGTAGTCTCGCACGCGCATGACTTCGGCCAAAGTCAACGTGCGTTCGCGTGGTGAACCTTGTGGCAAAGAATCAAACTCCGAGACATACTAGAGGGGCCGGGCTACTTTCCTTTTTGTTCAAGATTGGCCCTGCAGCAAAGCCTCGAACTCTTGAGGTTGACGCCGTGCAATCAACAAAATCGGAGGTTGCATATCATTCAAGTAAGAGGCGGCAACGACGAAGTCGACTGCTGACCGGCTGCACGCAAGGATGCAATCTCACGCTTGCTCGAAGTGCTCTTGACCAGGGTCATCGTTGACCTTGAGCGCGTGTTCGCGTGGTGAATCTCTTCACGGGACTCGAGCTCCGAAACGTCCGGAACAGTGTCGCCGAATTGTTCCCCTTCTTGAGCGACGCCGTCCTGAAGCAATGCTTCGGGCTCTTGAAGTTTGCGCAAAGCCTGGAGACGTGCAAAAAGGACAGAGGCAGCCCGATCGAATCGCTGGTGCTCTGTTTGGGGCTCGGCATCTCGGGGCGAAGAGACATCGGTGCTGGCGGTGCTCCGACTTCGAACACTGGCAGCGTCTATGAGCCGTTGTGGTTTGCCAAGCGTAGTGTTTCGTGGCGAAGGAAACTCATGCAGCAAGTCCTTGACCTTTTGCGTTTTTTCGGCCTGCGCGTGGGAAAGATCAATCAGAGTCGAAAGAGGTGGCTCCACATTGCCTGAGATGGCGTCAAGAAAACCAAGCCTGGCGCCATCCTCTAGCGCAAGGAGGTGCACAAGTCCATCATCGCTGCCGACAAGGATAATGCCTTCCTCCGTCACAACCGCGAGAGAGGAAACCGCTTTTGCGCCCGGATCTGGCCACGCCGCCGAAGCCACGTTATTGGACGCAGACGGCCCCGATGTCGTTGCCGACAAAGTAACGTCCTGATCTCCGGCCTGTGCCAGCCAGAGTTGGCGCAGTGTCGCGTCAGCAAATTTGTCAAATGGTGTGGTTGCAAGAATGCGCTGGATATCGTGGGATCGCGTCGCCTGACGGACAAGACGGTTCCCGCGAAATGTAATGGCTCGCACGGGTTGGGAAACCCGCCGGATCGCTGTGGAGAGCTCCATGCGTACAACCGCGCCGGACTCGCAGCCAATAAGGACCGCGTTTGCATCGTGCACCCTGAGCGCGGTCGGAATCATGCCATAGGGAAGGGGGACTTTGGCAATGCGGCCAAATCTGCGATTGCGGTCAGCGCCGCCCACCACCCAAATGAGAACCGTCCTGTGTACGGCATCAAGACCAATGAGTAAAGGCACTGTGCCGTCGTTAACATACTCGATGCCGACAATCTGACTGCCTTGATCTGCGCGACACACGCCCACCAGACGCGCGAATTCAAGGTCCCAAATGCAGATCACGTTTGCTTCTGCTGCACTTGACTCTGAGGCAAGCCTGCCGCTCGCTCGTTTTTCTGCAAAAGTAGCAATTTGCTTGAGGTGAAAACTCACGGCAGAGACGAGCAAATCGTGACAGCTCTCGTCTGCATCAGCATCGTCGACATTGGCCTGCGTCGTGTCACCGACAAGAATAGAGCGCAACTTGACATGATGTTTATCCTCTTGAAATCCAGTTCGATCTGCCTCGTCCGAAACGTGCAAAGCGCCATTCCAGGACGTGGTCACGACGAGGCGATCCTTGGCAGAGGCACAAAAATGAACAGAAGTAATGGGCGCATTATGCGGGTGCGGATCAAGCTCCTTGATCAAGGCGCCATTCATGAGGTTGAAGACAAAGAGACGGCCGGACTCATCACCCACGATAAGCTTGCGTTCGCGATCATCGAGACAAGCCGCAGTGATGTCGCGCTTGGCGTGCTCAGGCATGCTCACCACGGGTGTGTGTTCGCCAGATCGAATGTCCCACAAGACCACCTCTTGCTTGGTGACTGTGACGAGACAGCCCATGGTCTGGTTAAAGACAGCCATGACTACCGGTGAGCGATCCTTTTCAGCAGGGCGGAGCGCGTATATGGCGTCAGTCCCATGCATGGCGGCGAGGGTAATGAGGGTGTCGTGCAAACAAAGCATTTGCGAGCATCCCAAGTCTAGCCTCTGTATGCACGAGTATGCGTGATTCGCACTCCACAAGCGAGCTTCGCCAGAGAGATCACACGTGAGCACGTAGGTACCTTGCATGATCAAGGTACAGTATGTTGTCGGGTGTTCGTGGCCCAACAAGTGAGCCAGCGGGCGAAACACGTTGAAGGAGTCTGCGACTTCCCACACTTGCGCACATGCTTCCTTGGGCTTGGAAATGTGGCCTCCAAACTGCGTGCATGGCGCAGTGACGACTGTAGCCAACACCGTCTCCGTCTTGACGCGTGTCCAAAAGGAGGAGAATCCTGTTATGTCAGGGACGAAAGACTGGAGACTGAACGAGAGCACACCTACAGAGTGCGCCACAACCGCGCTCAGTTGCTCGAAATTCGCCAGGTCCCAGATTGCGAGGCTACCGTCCTCGGAAGCTGTAGCTAAATGCTTGTGTGTGATGAAAAGCATTTCGGTGATGCGTTTGTGATGCCAGATGAGGCGGCCCACCTTGGTGTCGAGAAGGGCACGTGAACGTTCATTTCTGTGAAAGACGGAAACGACGTGGCCCTTGGCATCGCCACGACCTGTTCCTACCGTGCAGAGAGTTTCGGAGTTTGGGTGCCAACGCAAGATGCGCTGTCCGCTCAGCGTCGCGATTTGCTCGTGTTGCCCAATGACCTTATCGAGTAAGAAGCTCGTGAGAAAGAACTTTTCTCCGAGCCGCGAAGCCACCACGGCCATGTCGATACTTTCCAAATGGCACCCGGCGACCACCTCGTGCGAGATAAAGTTACTGGTCACGCGGACCGAGAGCAACGGGCGGAGACTGTTGTTTTCCTTGCGCAGCCGATGTATCCTGAGCTGATCAGACTTTTTCTCGACAATGCAGACCGCGCCGGAGAACGCGCAGACCAGAGCGGACACTGCTTTGCGTTGCACATTGATGCGCATGCTTGCATCGCGTACGGGGCAGATGTGCATGACATCGCGGTCTGCAAGCTGGATTTCGTGCGCATGGTTCAGCTCAATAATAAAGGCTGCGAACTCACTCCAGTGCAGCGTCCCGTCCCCGTTGGCGTCGATCTGGTCAAAGAGCTCGACCGCCATCTCGACAATTTCCTCGCGCGTGAGTTCCCCCGGGTTGATGTTGGCGCAAATGATCTCCACGAAGCGATCAACCTTGATGACATTCTCTCTTCGAAAGGCTCGCTGCAGACGCCTCCCGGACCTGTTGTCTATGCGCATGAGGAGGTCCGCCATGGTCCCCGCGCGACGGCCCGCTCCTTCCCCGCGCCCGCCTCCGCCTCTTCCATCTCGTCTGGCGCCCGGCGCCGCTGCACGCGCGGCGACCTCGCTCTCGGCCTCCCTCCCTCGCTCACCTCCCGCGCACGCGCGTAGTAGCCGTTGGTTTGCCCGGTGTTCTGTCGAGAACACCGCGCTCCCCTTACATGATGTCATACCGTGCCAGTATAGACAGTCTCATCACCCAGCTGCCCTACTTGCGCGGCCGCCGCGTCCGACTTGCGCGCGCGCGTTTGGCGCACTTGCGGCCCGGCCATAGCCCACTTGCGCGGGCTCGGCAGCGCAGCAAGGCAGCAAGCATGGCAAGCTAGGCAGCACGCGAGGCAGGCCGGCGCGCAAGTGCGCTATACGCGGCGCAAGTGCGCTATGCGCGCCAAGGCGACTTGCCCTGGCTGGAGGCCGATAGGCTGGCGCAGGACGGGGTTAGTGAGAGGGGGGAGGAGAGGCGGCGATGGATCGACCGAGGCGGGNTGCCGCTGCTGAGGCGCAAGGAGGCCGCTGCTGCTGCTGCTGCTAATGCTGCTAATGCTGCTAATGCTTCTGCTGCGGCGGCAACGACGGCAGAGGGGCCGCGACGCGCGAACAAGAAGAAGCAAAAACAGCTAAAGGCCAGGGCCCCTCTTGGCGACGACGCCTTCTTGCACGGGGAGAGGTCGCGCAAGGCGCTCAGAGAGCTGTCGCGTGCGTTAGAGCGCCACTCCGAGGCGGTGTATATCGACAAGGGCACGAAAATGTTCACGAGCCTTTTGCGGAGCGCTGGCCAGCGCGGCATCCCGCGCAAGCGGCAGCGACCGGATGCCGACTCGGATCTGCCCACGCCCAGATCGGCAGGACCGCATGCAACGCCGCAGCGCAGCAGCATCAAGTCACCCTCTCCCACTGATCAGACCTTGCTAGCAACACCACCTTCAGTATCAACGCCCACGCCCGGCCGCGAGCCCTCTTCACAGCAACAGCACCACCAACAACAGCAGCAAATGGCCAAGGCAAACGTGCAGCAGCAGCAGCAGCAGCAGCAGCAGCAATCACAATCGCAACAACAATCGCAGCAAACCCAAGGGCAACTACAAGGACAAGGGCAAGGGCAAAGTAGTTTCCGGGGGCAAAGCGGCGCACAAAGCTCCGGGAAACCACAGGGCGTGGTGCCGGCGCATATTGAAGCACGCCTTGCACGAGCACGAATGAATCGGGGCGTTGCGCGGCGAGTGACGAGTCCAACGCGCTCTGTGGGGCTTCAAGAGGTCCCTGCAGCGCCAGAAAGTCTCTTTTCTTGGGAAGACCAGCGTCTGGCTGCTGCGTACACGCGAGGACGCTCTGTGCAAGTGGGCCCGTCCATGTCTCCACTATTGGACAGTGGAGACGTTCAGAGCACCAAGTACGCGCCAACTTGTACAGGTTCGATGCCGCGCCGCTCGCTGGCAAGTTCGATGCTAAGTTCACATCAAGGCGGCTCAGACAACGCAAATGGTGCCAACAGCGCAAGTGGGCCGAAAGGCTCGACTGCAAAAGACCAAGCCTCTAGGGCTGCACACTCTGGATACTTTGAAAATGAGACGATCCAGCGCACCGAACGCTTGCTACGACTCCTTGAGCACGAAGCTGTGGCGATTGCTAGAGGTGGGCTCAATAGCATGGACATTGGCGGCTGGGCGGGCTTCAAGGCCCGTTCCGCAACGCCTGCCACGGCGCTCGCAAGCCTCGCAGATGGCAGCCATCAAGGCGTAGACCCGCCCATGCGCTCGAGGCGGCATGCTGTTGTTTTGCACGAGGCGCGATCCATTAGCGGCACAGCCTCGGGTACGAA
This sequence comes from Aurantiochytrium sp. KH105, assembly GCA_003116975.1. Lineage (NCBI taxonomy): Eukaryota > Bigyra > Thraustochytrida > Thraustochytriidae > Aurantiochytrium > Aurantiochytrium sp. KH105. The sequence goes on along the minus strand of BGKB01000294.1, from coordinate 35,487 downwards.
CGGAACGCAGGACATGGACGATGACACGGACGATGGACGCACGCCGCCACGAGACGGAGCGGCGACGCCGGCCGAGCCACCTTCGCCAGGACGAATGCAGCAGCAAAGTATGGCTACGCCCAACACGCCAGCGACGCCAGGGCGTGAGAACGCGGAGGCCGCGGCGGCTGCTCGCAGGGAGGAAGACGACCTGACCGAGGAGGAGGCCGTGCGGCTCATCGTGGGCTATGACACGGACTGGATCTCTGTACCTGCGAATGTAGTTCCGCAATGGGAGTTTGCCCAGTTGCGACCCTTGACAGACTTTTCAGCCATGTGCGAGTATGCTGTGGTTAACATCAACGACCGCGCCGCTGTGGAAGCAGGTGCGGCTCAACAAAAGAGGGCAGCACAGGCTGCTCGAGACAAGAAGCAGGCCGCAGGGGGCGGGCGGCAAATGCGAGAAGGCGCATCGACATCGCCAACCCCAGGGAGCAGACCTGGCAGCGCGCCGCGAAAATCTGCTGCATCCTCTGGTCCGGGCGGGAACACACCGAGCGCTGATGCTGCCGTCAAAGCGGAACGATCGCCCATCATGAACTCGCGCAATGGCGCAGGAGGACCCGGCAGCGTAGGCGGGGGGCCGCGAATGGTTGCGCTCGGAGCATCGCGTGTACAGGCGCGCGGTCGTCCCGGGCCAGGGGCTCCAATGAATCGTCGTTTGGGCCGGCGAGGTGCACGCGAAAGCCCTTCGGCAGCGACGCGCGAGGTTCGCCTCGAGCCAGCGCTTGGACCATATCGCCGCAACGAGCTCTTCTTTAAGCAACTGGCTGCGCTCTTTGATGTTTGCAGTCTGGGGATGCTGTCCCCCAAAGCTGGCCAAACGGGGCCCTCTGTGGAACTGAGTCTCGACAAATTGCTAGAGCGTAACGTCGATGCAATGGTGGAGACCTTGCAATCCTTTTCCCAAACGTCTCGCGGTTTTCTCGTTGTCTTTGTGGTGATGCCTCCGCGCAGCGCAACGTACTCTCTTCTCGTGATGGATACGTTGTCAAAGGTTCTCCGCAAGCTTGAAGCAGAGGACGTCAGGTCGCAGATTTCACTGGAGGTGAATGCATTGTCCTCTTCGGCAACGTCGCGGCTGAGCGGCGGCTCGGGGCGCTCGAGTGTCAATATCAATAGCGAGGGCGCTACTTTGATGAGGTCTGGCAGCTCCGGCGGTGGCGGCGGCGGCGGCGGAGGAGGAGGAGGTGGTGGTGGCCGTGGCAGTGGCAGCGGTTCCGGGGGGACTGGACTGGGTGCGGACGATTCTTCCATGTCTGGGACATCATCGTTGCCTTCCTCCTCGCTCCCAAGCACGCTTGATGCGGCGGCGCGCGAAACGCAGTCCCCCAAGGTCGTCTTTCAGGTGGTCCCTTTCCATCTGCCGCTTGCTTCATTGCAGCGGCGGACCATGCTGAATCTCTGCACTGGGCTGTACACAAAGGCTGCGCTTTTGCAGCGCGGTCCGAGATCCGCACCGATTGTGATTGCACAAAATGCGGGCAATCCATGCGTGCACCTGGGTTATGTTATCGACTCTACTTCTGGGTGGCTTGCAGCGTGCTGGACCGACAAACAGGGTATGAGTGTCCGCACAAGCGTGCATCGCGTCTCTAGCGCAAAGTCCCGTGAAGAGTCTTTACGCGAGACATTAGTGGAGCGAACGCAGGCTTTGCTCTTGGAGCAACGGGGCGCGCTGCCTATGAACGAACCTGTTCGCCTCTGCGTCTCTGTCATAGCCGCGGCAGGGACCCCGCTTCAGGCGGATATTAGCACCTGGAAAACTGCGGTCGAAGGGCTTCCGCAAGGCCGTCTTGGAGCTTCTGGCGTTGAGTTTGCGATATGTCGTGTTGGTGGTGGCTACGTGCGGGTTCCAGACGAGGTGCTTCAAGGCTTCCGAACCTGTGATGTGGTGTGTTCGGATGGATCGCAGGCATCGCACTTGCTGGTGGGTCGTCGCCCATTGGTGAGCAACCATTCGCTTCTTCCTCTGCTTGAAGTGGAGCATTGTCATGGCTCGCTCGACGTGGCAACAGTGCTTCGTGACATGCAGGCCCTTGCGGCTGTGCATATCTTTGGTCAGCAGGACTCGATTGTGCCCTTTCATCTCGAAGTGTGTTCACGTCTATCCACCTGGCTTGGTCCGATCCGCTGATCCAAGCTTTCCTACGCCTTGGCCACTTGCATGTAGTCTGTTCACCACGGTCGCAGATGCGCATTATCCCTATTTCAATCTTCTTTTTTCTGTCCCCCTCGATCGATCTGCTCTCTGCTCTTGACCGCTGTCCCCTCGCGCAGCCTGGCTCCGCGGAGAGGCCGCCCTTTTTTCCTGACACTTGAGAGAGCCGTGAGTGCGCAGTGGCCGGCGCCACCGACTCCGGGTCCTCCACGTCTGTTTCCTCGCGAGCACAGGCGGGCAGGGCAGACAGACCCCGAAGGTTGTTGTGCGCACGGGAGCGTGCGACGGCGAGCGCGCGGACGCACGCGTGGACGGAAACGGAAAAGGCTTCGGTCTCTGGAACAAGACAGACCAAGTTCGCCGAGCCTGCACGGCACGGCGAGTGAGTGAGTGAGTGAGTGAGTGAGTGAGTGAGTGAGTGAGTGGGCGCGATGGAGCTCCTCTCGGCAAAGGTCCGCGGCGTGCTCGAGGAGGAGCTCGGGTTCACGCGGCTCACGCCCGTGCAGAATGCGACGCTGCCCAAATTCCTCGGGAACTGCGACGTAGCCGTAGAAGCGTGCACAGGATCTGGTAAAACCCTGGCTTTTGTGCTGCCGATTGTCGAGCTCCTGCTGCAGCGCGACGCCGACGAAGACGGCGACGAAGACGCAAATGGCGAGGAAGGCAAGGGTCGCGTGGAGACAAGAAAGAAGCGGCGGAGACCTGGCATGTGGGGCGCAATGATTGTGTCACCGACGCGAGAGCTTGCCGCGCAAATCGCCAAGGTGGCGACTCCCTTTGTCAAGGCTGTTGGCCTGGAACTCGCGCTCTTCCAGGGCGGTTCGAACGTGGGCGAGGACATGGACAAGATTGAGCGCTCGAGTCTCGATGTCGTGGTGGGTACGCCCGGACGCCTCGAAGATCTCTTGCAACGCGCAGAGAGCCTGCTCTCGTGGCGTGACTTTGAGGTTCTCGTGCTCGACGAGGCCGACGTCCTCCTGGATCTCGGGTTTGAGCGTGCCGTAACCAAAATTCTGTCAAAGCTGCCCAAGCAGCGACGAACCGGTCTGTTTTCTGCGACCCAGACGCGAGAGGTCAAGGCTCTTGTGCGCGCAGGTCTGCGGAATCCTGCCATTATTTCTGTCAAGGTGCATCGGGCCGCGGTCGGCGATGGGGCCTCGAGCGGGTCGACGGGAGTCAAGGCTGGTGACGCGCAGCGCACGCCCAACTCGCTGGAAAACAACTACTTGGTTTGTCACCAGAATGAAAAACTGCGGCTTCTGCTCGAGTTTCTTGAGCAGGAGCGCGACCGCAAAGCCGTGGTGTTCTTTGCCACATGCGCAAGCGTGGCCTTTTACGAGCGCATCATTCCAAGTCTTTTGCCAAGCGAGGTGGGCAAGCAAGTATTGGCTCTGCATGGCAAGCTTCCGCAAAAGAAGCGCGTCAAGACGTTTGAAGCCTTTGTAGAGCAGTCGAGCGGTGCACTGCTGTGCACGGACGTTGCGGCGCGCGGACTCGATGTTCCGGACGTGGATTGGATTGTCCAATTCGATCCTCCTCAAGACCCCAGTTTTTTCGTGCATCGTGTCGGCCGCACGGCGCGCGCAGGTCGTCAAGGTCGGGCATTGGTGTTTTTACTTCCCAAGGAGACAGCGTACGTGAACTATCTCGAGAATCAAAAGGTGCCCATTGTGCCGCTGGCCACCGGCGATGCGCTCGCGCGTGCGAGCGAAGAGCGGCATGGCAATGCTTTGGAGAAGGTGCGAGAACTGGTGATGAAGGACCGCGATTTGCTGGAACGTGGAACGCGCGCATTTATGGCCTTTGTGCGATCGTATCGAGAGCACAAGTGCAACTTTATCTTTCGTATGCGGGAGCTGAATCTGCAAAAGGTCGCGGAGGCCTTTGTGTTGCTGCGACTGCCCAGCATGAAGGAATTCCGCGAGTCGAAGGGGCTCAGGGGATTTCCCGAGACTCCCGCTTCCGTCGTTGCGGCGATCCCCTACAAGGACAAAGTGCGCGAACGTCAGCGGCAGGCCAAGTATAAGAAGATCCAGGCGACGGCAGCTGAGACTGCGCAGGCACGCAAAGAGGCCGCGATACAGCAAAAGAAGGCGGCTGCCAAGAAGGCCAAGGAGCCTCGTCGCAGCAAGGCCAAACGCGACAAGAAGGCCATGCATGACGAGTGGGAGTCTCTTGGTCGCGAGGAGCGCCTGTACAAGAAGCTCAAGCGTGGTAAACTGTCCCAGGCCGCGTTTGACGAGCTCGTTGACTCATGATCGCGAAAGTCACGCCATTTGTATTTCAGTTTTGGATACGCGCGAATCTATGTCGAGCACGATGCAATGCGTGAGCACACCCAACGAACGAGCGAGCGAGCGAGCGAGCGCGCGTGGCGGTCTTTCCTACGACCGTTGGGTGAATTGTCCCCCACAACGAACTTCGCGGATGTGCCATTGCAATAACTCTGTGGAGAAGAGAAAAAAGGAAGGTAACTTTGGGTGCGTTGTGAAATGGTAGGAGACAAGAACAAGAGGTTTGCGTGGGAACGAAGCTTTTTGCAACAGCAATCGATCGAACCTCGAAAGAAACGAATGGATGAACAGAGTAGCGTGCAGACGAATGATTGTATACGTAAGAAAGCGCAAGTGCTAGTTTTTTGAAGAGAGGCAAGGCCAATTTGATGCGCAGGACAGTGTCGGGAAAGGGGGAAGGAAACGAAAAAAAGAAGCCACCTTGCCTTCATTCTTGTTTTTTGCTCGTACGTTTCCTCATTCGTTGAAATCGTTCGATTCGGGTTTTTAAAAAGAGGAGAGATGAGGCGCGCGCGGCTCGGTAGTCTAGTTGGCAGGGCTCGAGGCGCCAGTCACCTTGCCCCAGATGTGCAGCACCACGACGAAGCCAATAAAGGAGAGGCTGAGTACGAGCACCATGGTAGGCCCGATCTTGAGGCCAGGGGCGTCGTCCGTGTAGAATCTGAGCGTCTCGCGCGCCGACATGGCATCCATGGCGCTGCGCGCGCGCTCCTGCTGCGACTGCTTGGGCTCCTGAGCGGAGGCGCTCGCCGTGGAGGCGCCCGTGCGCCGCCTCCTTGCGCCTGCGACAGCTGGCCGGCCCGAGGCCGCGGCGCGCGTGCCGCCGGGGGGCGCGTTGGTCGACGACATCGTTTGCTGGCTGCTGCGCCTGCTGTGTCTGCGCGCGCGCGCTGTGCTGCTCTTCCTCTGCTCCGGCGGCGGCGGCGGCGGCGGCAAAGCGTGCGAGGCGTGCAGAGCTGCGGTGCGGATTGACTTTGCTCGAGCTTGTTTTTTGCGGCTCCAGAGACGGCGCGGCGAAGAGGCCTAATCCATCCAGGCTGGAGGCCCAAATAGGCCGCTTTCCCTCTCCTCTGTGTAGTAGGCTATACTGGCAGTAGTGAAAGTACTCTCACACTTAGGCCTAGCTGGGGCGGGTGAGTTGCCGACCGGCAGGTGCGCGAACAAGAAAAAGGAAGAGGAAGAGGTGCTGTCGCGAAGAAAGCAAGACGCGCGCGCGCGCGCGAGAGAGAGAGAGAGAGAGAGCAAAACGAGGTCCAAGGTCAAGGCTCTTTTCTTGACGATCAACGATAATTGAAGATGTCTACGTTGGGCAATCGAAATATATATATCCACGCGTCAGATTCTGGCGCGCGCGTGGTCGCACTCTCTAAAAAAACTCATTCGAATTGGTGATGTTTGACGGCCGACGTGAATGTCCATCCTAGAAGAGAGCTTTTGCCCTCTGCACTGACCGCAGATGGTTTAGATGATGGATACAGGCTCCAGAGAATCGGTATAGGACAGGCGCAAGAAGACAGAGTCGTGACCGGCAACCTTGACGAGCAGATGCGGGTCTTGGTCACCCTTGGAAGACGAAATGACAACCTCGCGAAGACGATCTTCGCCGGACCAGACATCGATGGCTGAAGTGACCTGGTTGGCCGCCTGAATGCCAAGGAGCGAAAGCGAGAGGCTCACCTCATCCGGCTCGAGGCTCGGATCGTTATCGTTGATGAAGAGAACGGCAACACGGTTATCCGGAAGAGGCTTGGCCCAAGCCTGGATTTTACGCATGCCCGCACCATCGACCTCCTGGACGACGCGACCCGGGTGTCCAGCCCATTCTTGGTTGATGGAAATTGCGAGCTTATTAGAAATGATGGGCCAAATTCTGGTCGTCACCTTCTCATCCGTAATGCGGTGACCAAGAATGAGCGGAGAGCTGGTGATTACCCACGCGGCGAAATGCGTGCGGTCCTCTGCCTCGTTGGCCAGGAGGCCGACCTCGAGCATGTCAGGATAGGCCCAGCAACCCGGTCTCGAGAGGGGCTTTTCACCCTGGAATTTGCGGGTGGACTGCAAGTTTGCAAACATAGACTTCCATTTGGCCCGAATGTCGCCGCTCGTGCGGTAAAAATGAAAAGGGCACGAGTCAAGCGTCGGCACTGTCTTCCCCCAGTGACAATTTTCAATCATGATGGTACCCGATCGCGAACCCTTGTTAAAGAGTTCGTAAAAGAGGTCGAGATCCAAGAAGGCTCCGCATCCGTCGAGTTTGGTCGAGTCAAAGCCAAAGTCAAAGGTTGCCTGGACGTCACCGACATAATGAGACTCGTTTTTCCAAATGTTATTCTTCTCCCTGCATATGCAATTGTTTCCGTACCAGCCGGCCTTGAGGCCAAGACTGTGGATTTCGTTCGTCATGGCCTTCATGTCTGGAAATCGTTCGAGATTGACGATGGGGTAGCCGTCTTCGTTATGAAAGGAGTTGTTAAAGCCAGCTCCACAGAGCTGCCAGTTGTCGTCCAGTCCGACGTCATCGTAGCCGAGGTCGAGGAGCGAGGTCCCTTCCTCGTCGCTACCGGTCTCAACAGGCTTGCCGTTGGCATCGTATCGCTTGACCATAGCCTTGGCAGCGGCGATGATGATGTCCTGGTTCACACGCCCCTGGTACGCATTCCAGGACCGCCATCCCATGGGCGGCGTTCTCGCGAGTCCATCTTCTGCAGCTTGCGCGCGGGTCAAAAGGGTCGCTGTAACAGCGACCGCGACCGCAAGGAGCCCCATGCCGTTGGGAGTGCTCCTGTTGCTTTCAGACGCGGCTGCGCGCGCAAGTACGGGGACGGAGCGGAGCTGCGTGTACGCGTAAAGGAGGGGTGGGCACGCAGCGGTGGCGGGAGAAGGCTCGCTTGGACGCGCGTCGGCGATGAGAAGCGGTTATGCCAGCCACAAGAAAGAATTGCTGTCGGCTTGTTTCCGGGTTGGGTGGCTTGATTGCATTGCTGATCGTTGGGAAGCCTAGTGTGGTAATATCTTTTGGAGAGCCTCAGCACTGTCAGATGTCTATCTTTCAAGTAAAAAACTCACAGAAAAGAAGTGAGCTCGCGGAGACCATGGCTTTCAAGTTGGGCGAAAGGGGCAGGGATGGAAAGGGGCGCGCGAATATGCCTGACCAGCTGGCACAAGCGCTTTGACAAGCGGGCAGAGGTGATGGAAGAAGAAGGTTCGAGCTTCGGCGAGTTGAAGAAAGACTCCGACCTAGTGCAACACCGTGTGACGGTCGAGAAAATTGCCGCTCTCGTTGGGTCGATCTTCAAGGCGCACACGAAGTAATCAGTCCTCGAGCCCAAAATCATCGCCTTTGCGGATATCGACACGCTGTTTCAAACTGGCCTCATCTTGAATCGTCACAATTTCAAAGACTGCACGAAACGATCTTTATGAGCGACTGCCAGCTTGAGCACAGCACAGCAAATTCCTTAGAGTCGCGACGGTAGCAATGCGACAAGATTCGGGTAGCGAGTGCGCAGCGAAGGAGGAAAGCAAGTTGATGGCGCGACCCTGTGCCTAGTCTCTCTAATGTTAAAACGCACCAGCTGATTCGATCAAGGGATTGAACGATTTTGGTTGGAGAGCTTCCCACCAAAAGTATTTTGCTTCGATTCCTGAGCTTTGCTGACGCTACGAGGCAGATGCGTTGCTTTTCTTATACTACAAAAAGAAGAAATGGGCGCTATGTCGAGGATAAAGAGTCTGTTTTCAAAGTCCCTGATGCAGAATTTGCGTCGTCTTTAGCCTCTTTTGCACGCTGATCGGTACTTGGTGCAGAGTCTTCCCCATCCGCGCTAGCTTCGGCACCAGGGGACGACAACTCTTTACTATAAACCCTCTTTCTGGGTGGGAGTTCTGGAGGTGGCATATCGATATCTTCAATGTCATTGTCGAGCTCTGGATGAGAGGTGTGCGAGAAACTTGGCACCGTTTCCGCATTGTCAACATCCGCATGCCCTGGCTGTGCATCCTCGGCATAAACGCTGGAGCTAGCACCAGTGGCGATCATTGTCGTGAACGTGATCCTGGGTGGGAGTTTTGGAGTTGACATCTCGACCTCCGTTTCGTCATGGTCAAGCTCTGCGTGCGAGGCTTTCGTGAGACTCAATTCAGTGGGTATGCGATCCAGGACAAGGTGCTCACTTCCCGCTCTTGGGGTGGAACACGGGGCTGAAGGCACAAAGGAGCTGCTTTCCTCGGATCCCGTGCTCGGAAAGGTCTGCACGGATAACTTTCCATGAGGACGTCGCACTTGCGAAGAGACTTCGTGAGGAGATGAGTGACGTCTCGGAAATGCTACCTGGGAATCTCTTGATGCAGGGTAAGAATGGCGTACGGAGTCTTCTCCAGCAATGGAGCGTCCCGTTTCCTGAATGCTTGCGCGCTCAAGGTCGCCAGAGTTGACGTTTGCACGGGCTTGGTCGCTCCCAGAAAACGAATCCCGTTTCCCATCATGCTTCTTTTGGCGACACAACAACGAGCGAATCAGGCGCTTAAAGTAAAGAAGCTTGGAGAGGATACCGTGTGGAAGACCGAATTGGCGCTCGGACTCTTTGTATATAAGGATGATGGCCACGAGGATTGTCCACATGTTAATGATGGCGATAATTACCGTATTTGCTTGGAGGCGATCGAGACCAAGGTAGATTTGTGCGTAGGCAAAAACGGGCATGATACGTCCCACGATCCTGTGAATGGGGCGAATTACCGTCTGACGCAAACGAGTGAGCACATAGATGGCGATCCCTGGTGGCACACACGATGGAATGCCTCGATTGACTGTCTTTTCGATGAAGGCAGTAATTTCAAACGCGCGCGGTGTCGACAAGGTGTCGAGCTTGTGGTAGATCTCGTGCAAGAGCTCGCGCTGTCCGTGCTCTGCCTCGATCTTTGCAATAAAGTCCTTGTTTTCCTGCGAAAGCATCTCGCTTTGAAGGAACTCTTTTGCAACTTTTTTCGAGTACTTGGAGCAGAGATATGCTATGGTTCCAAGACCGGCCTGCAGAATCGAGCTGTATACGAGTATTGTGCCAATGATGGCATGGGCAGAAAGAAAGTGCACATCGACGAAGCGCTGCGACAGATAGTAACCGGGCATCGTCAGCATGGTGTTGATGCCCTGGATAATGCGATGCGCACCAATGCCCCAGGCTCTGTCATGGGCGTATCTGGCAATCATGGCTCCGACGCAAATATTGATGCCCCAAATCATGTACATGAGCATGCCGTGAGCAACTTGTAAATCGCGCTTGTCGCGACTGTTGGCAATCGCAAGCTCGCCACCGCTTCCGCCAAGATCCGCGTCGAGGATGTAGCCTCGGTTGGTTGCGGCATGACGTTTGAGGAAGGCGTTGGAGGTTGTCGAGGGTTCGCCGTCAACCTCTTGAAAGGACCAAATGAGGTTTTCGCGTTGATTGAGCACGGCCTTGTCGTCGGGGTCAGAGCTATACAAGGACTTGGTGCAGACAAGCGTGACGAGCTTGTCTTCGAGCGTTACGGAGACGACTTGGACGTCTTGCTGGGCATCAATGTCAGGACCGCTGGATCGACTCGTGCTCCCCGAAGTATGGAAGTCGGCGCAGAGCGCGGTTCCATCACGCTCGGCAGCAATGATCATGTCGGTGCCGAGCATGGAGTCGCCAAACCCGAGACCGAGAAAGTGTCCACGCGGAAAGACAAAGGTGACTTGAAGACTTGTCGCGTCGGCCACGTCGACGACGACCTCGCCCTTTCTGTTGATGAGACTGAGCTGGAGCGAGTGCGTGTCATCGAGGAGATAGATATTACCCTGGCATTCTTCCTCCACTTTGTCAAAGAGTCTGAGCGATTCCGCAATGAGGTTCCAGGAGGCCGCGTCAAACGTCTGAAGCGCGTCGCCTTGCCAGAGCCCGTGTATGTTACAGAATTCGTAGGGAACAAGAAAACCTTTGCCCCCAAGACCACCGAAAACGGATGCATCGACGTCGACGGAGGTATCGCCGGGTTCAAGAATCCCGACAAAGACAATGTCCATCGTGGCGTTATTGCGAATGAAGACGGCGTGAATATAGTGCAAGTCTTGGCCGTTTTCCGGGTTCCAATTCATTTCGTGGCTGACACGAATATTGACCTGCGTGTCGGAGCGTTGCCACATTTGCGGCACATGCTTGCCGACCACCTCGAGAGAGTCCGGGGCCGAGGGCGGATTCGAGGCGCTGAACCAAGTATCGTTTTGGCCAAAAGTCTGTACAAAGGGCACGAGCGCGTGCTGCCGCTCGATGTCGGCCACGAGAGCTGCCCACTCGCTCTGCGGAGGCACCCTGAGCGCGGAAGCGAGCGAGACCCAGAGCGCGAGCGCGAGCACCAGCGTCATGATCTTGCCTCGTTTCGCAGCGCCATCCTCGCCAAGCGGCTGCCGCGTGCGTCGACGGCGTATCGTAGGCTTGTCATTGCGCAGAGACCTCTCGCGCGTGCCTCTGGCGTCTCCTTCTCTTCGCCCTTGTGCGCTGAGCGGTTCGAGGGCGCGGCGGCGATGCTGCGAATCACAGTCGCGTGCGGGCATTGTGGCTCTGCGAGCGACCCCGAGACGTCCTGCAGAAGCGCTGTTCGCCCGCTGCCGCGTTGGTCGCGCGGGTTCGTGAACAGGAGCCAGCGGACGGGGCCGCGGCCTTCCGACCGTGCTCTCGACGGGCAACCATCAGGATGCCGATCAAAAAGGCGAAACGAGTGCCCCGTCTCGCGCGTCGGTCGAGGACCCCGCCGGCGTGTTGGAGAGCGCGAGCGAGAGGGGCAAAGGAGGAGAAAAGGGGGAGGTAGCGGGGGGAGTGGCCAGCGCACTGCCTCCCGAACGTCAGGGCGGTTGTGCAGCCTGGGCGGTCCTCGTTTCATTCCTGGCACCGTCTCTCTTCGTTATGCGAGACAGGCTCGATCGAAACTTGGGCCTGGATGCGTCGCAGACAAGGCAGGGCACTGATTTGGAAGGCCCCAGAAGGCTCAGCTGTTTGGTCTCGGTCTCGGCCTCGGGCGATAGAATGAATGTCTGTACCTTACGATGAATTAAGCTGCTGACCCACGATTAAGCTGCTGACCCACGATTGCTGATAGTACGTTGCTACAAACTCCCAGCCGAGTACAACGTTGGTTTCTAAGGGAAGTCATTGTCGTCCGCAGACAAGGTCTACCTAGACGGCGGTTTCGAATTTTCTTCCGAGAGACGTGACCATGTCCGATCAACACTCTCGGGTAATTTCTCTGTAGGGCCTTCTGGACGACAGGTTTGATCATGCAACCTGAGCGGCGACGAGGTCCTCGTCCCCTTCCTGGCACCATCTCTCTTTGTAATGCGAGAGGCTCTAGAAATGTGCCTGCATGGGTCGCAGACAAGGCAGGACACTCTTTTGGAAGCCCTCATTGGGCTGTATGCTCTCGTGATGGTCGCGGACCAGTTGGAACACTGATTTTGGAAGCCCCCAGAGTGCTGGCTGTCTGGGTTTGGTCTCGGCGACAGAATGGATGTCCAAACCTTACCATTAAGCTGCCGGCCCATAAGTACCCGAACTTTGACACGAGCGTTGACTTGAGTACGACGTTGGATACTTTATAAGAAAAAAAATAATAAGGAAAATTGTAGCAAATTGTGCATGTTCGCGGTGTCCACCTAAATCTCAGCCTAGACGGTGGATATGGATCTCAATTCGAGAGAGGTGGTCGAGTCAGGTCCAGGCTCTTGGTCAGTTTCTTGCGTATTGTCTGTAGGTCGTGAAGCAAGGCCCTCCGTATCGCTCGATTGTTCTCCTGAGTTAGGGCTGGTGTCAAAGGCAAAGGAGGGCTTGGTGTCGACAATAATGCGGGGCGGAGCTCCCTCAATAGACGACGAAGACTGCAGTTTCCCGGCCGCTTGTTCTTCTTCATCGTCTTCACCTTCTTCTGCTACAGCTGTCTTGGTAAAGTCATCGAGGGGGACGAACTCGAGAGAAGATGAAGCTAGTGGTGATTCTTTGCTCGTCTTGGGTGAGGAGCACGGAGCGGGAGGCAAAGCATATTGACTATCGACGGATTCCGCGCTTTGAAAGGACTGCATGGGTGTCTTTGCTTGGGAAAATGGAGATCCGTGCGCGCCCCCTTGAGGGTGATCATTATGAATACTAGAATGCGAACGCTCCAGATCGTGATCTCGGATAGACCCTTTTTCCAAAAGGTTTCGCGAGCTCCTGTTCCCTGCCTCACCGCCACCGGTGGCGGCACCATCAATATCACCATTATCATCGTCGTCACCGTCATTCGCGTCTGGTTTCGGGTCTTGCGTTCGTGGGCAGCATGAGCAAAAGAGACGCTGTAGCCTGTCTTTCAAGAGAAAGAGCTTGGGGGCTACCCCGTGAGGAAGATTCAATTGAAGCTCTGACTCTTTGTAGATGAGAATGAGGACAACGAGAATGGTCCACATGTTGATGATGGCGGAAATGACATTGTTGGCCTGAAGTCGATCGAGACCAAGGTAGATTTGCACATATGCGATGATGGGCAAGAGTCGTCCGACGACCCTGTGAATGGGACGAATCACTGTTTGACGCATCCGCGTGAGAATATACACGGCAATGGCTGGCGGCATGCACGATGGGATGCCCTGACTAATTGTGTTTTCGACGTACGCGGTGATCTCGAACGCGCGTGGCGTCGAAAGGGTGTCGAGCTTGTGGTAAACCTCGTGCAGGAGCTCGCGCTGGCCGTGTTCGTCCTCGATGCCGGCGATAAAGAGTTTGTTTTCATCGGAAAGTGCGTCGCTCTTGGGATACTCGCGGGCAACCTTTTTCGAGTACTTGGAGCAGAGATACGCGGCGGTCCCGAGACCCGCCTGCAGAATTGAAGTGTATACGAGCGTTGTGCCGATGAATGCATGGGCTGATTGAAAGTGCACATCGACGAAGCGCTGCGACAGATAGTAACCGGGCAGCGTCAGCATGGTATTGATACTCTGAATGATTCGATGCGCACCAATGCCCCAGGCCCTGTCATGAGCGTATCTGGCAATCATGGCACCGACGCAAATGTTGATGCCCCAAATCATGTACATGAGCATGCCGTGAGCAACCTGTAAATCGCGCTTGTCGCGACTATTGGCAATTGCCAGCTCACCGCCGCTTCCGCCAAGATCTGCGTTGAGAATGTAACCTCGATTGGTTGCGCCATGACGTTTGAGAAAGGCGTTGGAAGTTGCCGAAGGCTCGCCATCCACCTCTTGAAAGGACCAAATGAGGTTTTCGCGTTGGTTGAGCACGGCCTTGTCGTCGGGGTCAGCGCTGCGCAACGACTTGGTACAGACAAGCGTGGCGACGCCATCTTGAAGCGTAGCTGCGACGACTTGAACGTCTTGTTGGGCATCAATGTCAGGACCACTGTATCGATTGCTGTTTCCCGTGGTATGGAAGTCGGCGCAGAGCGCGGTCCCGTCGCGCTCGGCGGCAATCATCATGTCGGCGCCGAGCATGGAGTCACCAAAGCCGAGGCCAAAGAATTGTCCGCGTGGAAAGACAAAGGTGGCCTGAAGGCTCACTGCGTCGGCCACGTCGACGACGACCTCATCATATCTGTTGATGAGACTGAGCTGAAGCGAGTGCGAGTCGTCAAGAAGGTAGATATTTCCCTGACACTCTTCTTCGACTTGGCCAAAAAGTTTGAGCGAGGCGGTGGTGAGGTTCCAAGAGACGGGGTCGACGGTTTGGAGGGCCTCGCCTCTCCAGAGACCGTGCACATTGCAGAATTCGTAGGGAACGAGGAAACCTTGCCCCCCGAGGCCGCCGAGGACGGTTGTATCAATGTCGACGGAGGTGTCGCCGAGTTCGAGAATGCCGACGTAGACGATTTCACTCGAGGAGCTGTTGCGCACGAAGACGTAGTGAATATAGTGGGCAAAGTCGACGACGTCGTTGGGTGTCCAGATCATTTCATGGCTGACGCGGATGTTGACTTGCGTTCCGGACCGCTGCCACATTCTGGGCACGTGCTTCTTGACCTCTTCGGCGGCGTCAGGGCTCAAGGGCGGGTTCGAGGCGCTGAACCAGGTGTCATTTTGGCCATAGGCCTGCACGAAGGGCACGAGGGCGTGCTGTCGCTCGATGTCGGCCACGAGGGCTGCCCATTCGCTTTGCGGGGGCGACCGCAGCGCCGCGCCGAGCGAGACGGCGAGTGCAAAGACCAGCAGCACCTGCATCAGGAGCAACAGCAGCACCGCTTTGTTCCGCATCACGGCGCTGCTCGCGCGCGCGCGACGACGGCGACGCGCCGGCGGGCCCGCGCGAGCAACGGCGCGTGCGGGCGCAGTCGGGGGCGCAGGCGCTCCTGCGCCGCGGCCCATGCGCGCTTCGCGTCCGGGCGTCCCCTCTCCTGCGCTCTCCTTTCGGCTTTGCTTGCTAGCTGGCTCCTGTCCAAAGTAAAGTAGAGTGAAGGAGCCCGCGCCTCCCATCTGGCTGCACTCGCCACGAAGACATCGCCGTGGGCCGACTCGGGCCGAGCAGCAGCAGCAGCAGTGCAGCAGCTGCAGCCAGTTTGCGCAGCCGCACCGCGGTTTGCTCAATGGCCAGCCTACGTAGGACGGCCCAGGGCTTGCACGAGATCGGCGCAGTGCTCGAGATTGGCGTGGTCTCCACCGGCGCCACCTCGCCTGCCTGCCTGCCTTGCAATGCGCAAGTCGTGTCGTGCTGATTCCGAGCAGGGCCTGCCTCTTCGCTCGCCACGCTCTCAGGATCCAGGCAGACGGGCGCACGGCCGGCCGTTACATGCTCGGCAGCGGCCACGGAGAGCGCGAGGGAGAGCGCGAGGGAGAGCGCTTGACCGCGGTCTGCGTCCCGACTGGCGCGGAGCGGAGGCAGGCAGAGCGGGATTCGAGAGCGGCGTGCGTAGCATCCTGCCGGATCTGCGGTAGGAGGTGCTAGCGCGCAGGTATGCTCGACGCGAGGGCCGCTGGTGGCCGCTGCCGGACTCGCGTAGATGCCGCTGGATGATGGAATGCATGCCGGAGACGGAGACGGAGACGGGGACGCAGAGCCTTCCTGGGCGCGTGCGACGCGCCGCGTCGCGGCAGCGGCGCGATGCGAAGGGTTCCCCCGCCCGCGAGGAAGACCGGTCCCCGAAGGCGAAGGTGAGAGTGGTGACCGTACATCGTGCTGCGGGGGCTTACATTGTTAGTACCAGGTGTGTATTTTCCAGTCACTGTTTTATCGCCAGTGTCCGGGCCGGCCAACACACGGACACACACCTTGTTGTACACACCCCTCGCGCGCTTCCTCTTTGGCTGCACTGGCCATGGTGGCTGCTGCTTTTTGTTATTGCCGCGTGGATCGGGCGCCGCCAGAGAGGGGGGAGAGAGAGAGGGACACGCGCCGCGCTGGAAAAGCTGAGCGGCCAGTTATTAGTGTCTGTTGCGAACAAACAAACAAGGACAAGCAAACAAGGACAAGGCGCAAGCAAACCAACAAATCGGAAACGACGAGGGAGCCAGAGGCACGGCGCGCGTCGAGCAGGGCGGGAGGGCACGGGCAGGCAGGCAGGCAGGCAGGCAGGCAGGTTGGCAAGCAGAGGGAGAGAGACCATGGGCGACTACACGGCGCCGACGTATGTGGCGCCGAGCGTGCTGGAGATGCTGCATAACTCGCCGCGTGTGAGGGGCTCGAGCGAGTTCAACTTCCCCACGGCCAACTTCGCGCTCAGCCAGGACGACCCGACGGTGGAGTACGTGATTGGCATTTCGGCGGGCCCCATTGCCGCGTTCATTGTGTTCATCATCTGGGTGTTTGCTCTGTGTTGCATCGGGTGCTGCCGCGAAAAGTGCTGCAACCGCGGAAAGAGCAACAAGGTCGGCGCCATCTTTTTTGTGGGATTCATGGTGCTGAGCTGCTTTGGCTGGTTCTACTCGCTGGGCGCCAACACGCAAGCCCTGAACGGGCTGGACACGGTGCTGGGCACGGGCAAGAGCCTGCAGGACTTTGTGGACGAAACCGATACCACCCTCGCTGCCGCAGCCGATACCGCCACGGGCGTGCTCGATACCATCGAGGTCGCCGCGGTCACGTGCCAGAACCTCACGGAGACCGCCAACATTACCTTTCCTGAAACGGACTGGGACGATTTCGCGGACAGTATTGACGATTCCCTGGACGGCGTGACCGGAGAGATGGACGAGGTTGTCCAGCAGTTCAACGACGTTGTGGAAACCATCGACCCGTACTTGGAAAAGGTCCGCGTCGGCTACAAGGTCACCGTGGCGCTTATCATTGTGATCAGTGCAGTGTTTACGATCGCGACGCTGTACCGTCTGTACACGAACGCACCTGGTAGCGGCACGCGCCCCGCGAAGGCACTCGCCGGATGCTCGGGCACCTTTTTCATTGTGCTGAGTGTGATCATGCTGCTCCTTTTGTGGATTGTGATTGTTGTTCTCGCCATCATTTCGACAGCCGGCGCTGACTTTTGCGTGCCGTCGCCCACGAGCAACCTGAACCGTTTGCTGTCCGATATGCTCTTGCAGGACGACCCGGGTGCCGATCTCTGCTCTACGGACCCTTACAGCTACCTGTGCTACTACCAGACTTGCGAGGGCACCAACCCGCTCACGGAGGCTGTTGGCGACACTAGCAACATTACCGATGTCTTTGAGGCGAGCATTGATGAGTTGCTGACGACGCTGAACGAGACGATCAACAACGCCACGGAGTATGGATACCCCGTGGAGAACGGCACGGAGTGCATTGCTGCTGTGGAGGACATTCAGACGAGCATTGGCGAGATTCCCGGGGCGATTGACTCGGTTGTCGACGTTGCCGATTGCTCGAACATCAACCCCATGTACGTTGATCTGCTTGCGGAGGGCACGTGCAACGGGGTTACTGCTGGCTTTGCTATCATGTGGGTCACGTTGACACTTGGCTCTGTCTCACTCATGGCTGCCATTATCGTGTACCGGTGCTTTGAGTTCGACCGCTTTGAGAACGGCGAGTACGTCATGGCTGAGGCTGTGGCTGTTGGCAACGCTGACGGCCCGCCGCCCAAGAATGTGAGCGCTTAGAATGGAATGCAAGCGCCTGTGCCTAGTTTGTGAGCGAGCGCCTAGTGTGCTCGTAATCTCCTTCAATCGATGTTTTATGTTTTTTCCATCTTTGTTTGTTGCAGTGCTTTGCTGGCTTTTCTCTATTTGATTTCGACGAAGAAAACGCTACGTTTGTTTGCTGCCCTCTCTCTCTCGGGTCGCACTCTTCTCCTCGATGAAGAGGGACATTGGAAGAGTAACGTACCTTTGTAGGAATTGGAATCTTCAAGGACAAGAGTCAAAGCCGCCGCGGATTGTAGTAGGAACGAAAAGGAAATGAGATCAAGCTTCTGATAGTTCTGTGCATAGTAATCACAATCAGCACAGAAACTTGCGTTTCGTGGTCAGATTCTACAAACAATAAAAACAATGTCAAAGTCGACCCGTTGTTGCGCACTGCACTGCCCCAGCGTGCAAGGCAAGATGACGTGGCATTCCTCTTCTGTGGAAAAGACAAAGGTTGTTTCCCTTTCTCGAATGTCTGTTTCACTGTCAGACCATTTTATTCGATCCAGCGACCTCCCTTTTGCGCACACTGCTCCGAAAGCGTCGAGACCACGCGTGCCGTCTCGGGGTCAGCGCGATCAAGCGTCTGTGCATTCCCAGACACGTTGGCCCGGGAAAGATTGACGAGGTCGGTGAGATCGGCCGGGAGCTTGGTGAGCTGGTTGGAAGGAAGAAAGAGCGTCTCTAGCGCGACGCACTTGCCCAAGTTACTTTCGGTAATATCAACGAGCTTGTTGGAGCCAAGTTTGAGGATCTTGAGACTCCGCAACGCGGAACAGTCTGCGAGTGCCGACAGCTCGTTGGAGGTTGCATCGAGCGTCTGGATCCCCGAGCACTGGAGCAACGAAAGAGGCAAAGCTGTCAACCTGTTGGTCGACAGATCGACGGACTCGAGATCGTCGCAGCCGACGAGAGCGTCGTCGGGAATCTCGGCGAGCTGATTGCGGTTGAGTTGCAATTGACGCAGCTTGGGCATGCCCCCAAAATCATTGAGCATGACAATGGTATTCCAGGAGAGCGCTAAGCGCTCGAGGTTGATCCAACGCTTGGTGCTGGGCAGCGTCTTGAGCTTGTTGCCGCCGAGGTTCAGGTCGACGAGCGCCTCGATTTCAGCGAGAGTCGCGGGAATCTTGATGAGCTTGTTGTTGAAGAGGTTGAGCTCGGACAGCTGGGCGCAGCCCCCAATGGAATCGGGAAGCTTGGTGAGCGCATTCTTGAAGAGAAAAAAAGTCTGTAGCGACGTCAGATTGCCCAGATTCTCTGGAAGTGCCGTGAGGCAATTCTCCGAGACGTCGAGCGTTTCGAGTGCCGACAGCGCGCAAATCTCGTCAGGAAGGGTCTCGAGGGCGTTTTCGCTCAGGTCGAGCGAGGTGAGACCCGTCAGCGTGCCAATGGCAGCAGGGATTTCCTTGAGGCCATTCTTTTTCAGCGAAAGCTCGGTGATTTTGGAACCGAGCGCCAAGACGGGGCTGGGCAGCTCGGCGAGCGCCGGGAGCCGGAACGCGTACAGCGCACCAACGACCTCGTTCGAGTCGCGGTCGGCGAGGCTAAGGTTCAGTGTGTTTCCAACAGCCGTCTGTGCAGTTACGAGCTCGTCCGTGTCGGTGGGTGCGGCACCGCCGGCAGCCTCTACAATTGCGACGAAAGCGCACGCGGCATCGTGCAAAGCTTTGCGTCTTGCTTTCCAAGCTTGCGCATCGAGGTCGTCGGGAAGAGCCTTTTCGAGGATGGGTTTGCACCATCTTTCGCAGGCTGGATCTTCCTCGATGAGGTCCGAAAGCTTGCCGCACAGGGTCTGCAGCACCGCGGGGTCTTCGGTGTCCTCGAGGAGCTCTGCCGCTCCGCTCGCTCCATTGCCCATGGTGTTGTTTGTCGTTGCAGACGGTCCAGCCTTTGGATCAGCGCACGAGTCTGGGGCTTGAAACGATAAGGCTTTGTTGTTGGCATTGACGGGCTTTTGTCATGCCCGCCCGTGACCTGGTTTTGAAAAATAGGATTGGTGAGGGCAGGAAAAGAGAGTGGACTCGGCGCGGACGCGAGAAGTGCCCCCTCACTGTCACTTGGATTTTCTAACTTGTCTCTTATAAATACTTTTATTTTTGGCCCCCATGCGGCCACTGCGTAGACTAGCGATGTGTAGCTAGCTGTGCGTAGCTTTGCTCCGCTGCTCGCGCCCTCTTGGCGTGCAGCAGGTCCCGCGACGGCGCCGGCGCCGCGGAGAGGTGTGTGAGTGCACAACTTCCAAGACGCAGCAAGCACAGAGCAAGCAGTCTGTGCTGCACTGCAAGCAGCAGCAGTCGACGTTGTTTCTGCGGGCCTCCAAGCAAAATAGGCGCAGCGACTGACTATTTCTGACAGCGTGAGCCTGACAGCTGGGCGCTCCGAGTTCGAGTGTGAGCCGTGCGTAACGGATCAATAGGCCGCGTCCCGGGGGCGATTAGGCCAGTTCGAGATTTGGGCCGAGAGAGCCCGCTTCGTCAGTTCGCGCGGGCCTTGCGAGGCGAGCGACTCGGCGCTGGCGAGCGGTGACGGCGCAGCAAAGCGCGTGTCTCTTACTCGCGCGCCAGCCCGCGGCGAGGCGAGGCGCAGGCCCGCGCCGGAGCAATCCGTCGGCGACTGTGAGCCCCGGCCGCGCGAAGAGCTTTGGTCGTTGCCAAAACCAGAACGAGCAGAAGACGAAGAAGAAGAAGAAGAAGAAGAAGAAGAAGAGAGACGAGGGAAGAGGAAGATGCCAAGCCTGAGGATGGCGCTCCCAACACGCGAGACGTGGCGAAGGGCACTCGGAATCGTGGCTGCCGGCGGGGCCGTAGTGTTCTTGCTCGACTGCAAACATGCGTACGATGTGATGCAGGAGCGCTCCGAAGCGAGCGAAAAGCCATGCGATCCGAAAGAGGTGGCGGCGGTGGAAATGTTTTACATGGAGGCTTCGCTCGAAGAGCAGCTGGTGGACAATGCGACGCACGAGGCGCAGGCAAAAGCGACTCAAGCGCGTGCCGACGAGGAACACGACGAAGCCCTGTATAAGATTCTCCGTGAGAGCGTCATTTTTGCGGCCGGAGGCCGGGCTGCCATGATGCAGCTGGCCCATCCGTATGTGGCGCAGGGAATTTCGCAGCACTCGAATCTGAAGAACGGCGTGCAGGAGCGCTTCTTTCGCACATTCAAGTACATGTTTGCCATGCAATACGGGACGCCTGAAGAGGCGGCGCGCGCATCGCGCGTTGTGCGCAAGCTACACAATGGCGTGCGCGGCGAGCTCGAAGAGGACGTGGGGCTCTTTTCCAAGGGCCACAAGTATGACGCGGCGCACGCGCACGCGCTCTTGTGGGTGTATTTGACGCTAGCGGAGAGTTCGATTTACATTTACGAGCTCTTGGTGGAGCGACTGAGCGAGGAAGCCAAGGACGCCTTTGTGGCGTCGAACAATCGATTTGCGGCGCGTTTCTTTGCGGTTCCAGAGACGTTGCTGCCGGTGAATGCGGCAGCGCTTGACGCAATGGTGAACGCAATGGTACATTCCAGGGTCTTGGCGGTTGGCGGCACGGCGAGTCGCATTGACTCGTTTCTCTGGGCTCCACCCAAAGCCCGGTTCTGGCCCCTCATGGCTTTGACACGCTGGGTATCTTTGTGCCAACTTCCGCCTCGGCTCGGAGAGGCATTTGGCGGGCGTAAAATTGGTCGGATGGAGCGCATGCGCGCTGCTTTGGTCCTTGGCTACGTTCGATTCACGTACCGACTGATGCCGCCCTCGTTTCGCTGGCTGACGGCGTACCTTGCGCAAGAGGAGCGTTATGGCAAGACGCAATCTCCGGCCGCAAAGTATCTCTCGCAGGTTTCTGCACGTGTTGCCAATCTAGGACTTGACGCCTTGATGCCTCCGCGCGCTCAGGGTCAACTTTAAGATTTTGTTTATTGTTTTCGTGATGCTTCCAGAGAGAGAGAGGTGGAGAGAGAGACTGCGAGAGAGAGGTAGAGAGGTAGAGAGGTGGAGAGAGAGCGAAGAGATGCAGCAAAGGAAAGCAACACTACACTTCACTTGCATTTTAATTTTTTTAATTAAAAAAAGGGAGGGGAAAAGACATTTCGTTGCGAGCAAGCAAGCAAGCAAGTTTGACGAAGAATTGGGTGCAATTTTCAAAGATGGGTTACTGAATTCGTTAATGGCAATTGGGACGCACAAGCGAATACGTACAGGACGGGATTGGATTGGATTCGATTCTTTTGTTGTTGGTGTTGTGTTCACGGGAAAAAAAGAATCGCCAGATCAGACAAAGAGGCGAAAAAGCAGAGCTGTGTGAGTGTGTGAGTGGGTGCTCGTAGACGGATTCTAAGATTTACTTCTTCTTGCGGAGCAGAAAGAAGGCGGCTGCAGCACCAACAGCGACGGCGGCTCCAGCCATGATCATGACGCTACCGTTATCGTTGCCTGAGTTGGGGGTCTTTGGTTTGCCAGTGTCGTACTTGATCTCGACGGATGCGTTGTTAGAAGCTGTGACGGTGGTCTTGATGGCTGCCGCATCACCAGAGGGTGCCGGGGCGACGACATCGGATGTGGAGCCCTCCAAGTCGCCAATGTAGTACTCGTCAAACATATCGTAGGCCTCCTCGGAGTGACCAGTATCCTCAAAGTCCTCAGTGCAGTCCATGCCGGCGAGATCGGTGATGATCTCTACGCCACCTGGGTGGTCGTCAAGGTACTCGGAGACGTCGTAGACCTTGCCCTTGAAGATGACCCAGCAGTCCTTCTCGCTGGTGTGCTTGGCGACCTCCTCTTGCGTGAACGTAGGCATCTTGTCTTTTTTTTGTGTTTCCCGGTCTCGGTCAGACAACCTCCGTTTGTTTGCTTTCTAACGCGCGTGCGTGCGTGCGTGCGTGCGAGCGAGCGAGCGTGCGCGCGTGCGTGTAGCTGTCTAGCTTGCTGATTGGATCGGTGCGGTGCGCTGCGGTGCGGTGCTCGGGGTTGCGGGTTTGCTTTGCCGGGCGCGCCGCGCAGGCGGTCTGAACCCGGCCCGGCCTCCCTCCTCCCTCCCTCCTTGTGTCTCCCTCCCTGCTCGCCCTTCTTCCCCCTTCCCTCCCTCCGCCTGCCGCCTCCGTCTGTTTGCGTCAGTGCGTCTATTTGCGCGAGAGCGCGCCAGCACCGGCACCCGCCTTCTCGCACCCGCCTCTCGCCTCACATCCAGTGGCCGTCCCGTCCTCGCGGCCGCTGCTGGAAGCCAAGCCGCGATGCGCCGCGACGCGCAGCAGCGCCGCCCGCGCCCGCCCCGCGCTGCCGCCCCCTCCGGCGCAGCGCCTCGCCGCGGCGGGCGCGGTGCCTCGCCGCGGCGGGCGCGGTGCGGGCGGCAGGGTACGTCCCGCGGAGGGAGAGCAGGCAGAGGGGGAGGGCCGCGGTTAGGTCTCCCGCGTGGCGCGGCGTGGCGTGTCGGACTCGGACGCGGCGAGGGGGCCAGGGGCGGCGTCCGGGCGCGACCCCGCCGCCTGAGAGGGAGGGAGGAGGGAGGGAGGGAGGGACGGAGGGGACGATCGCGCCCGCCGTCGCATAGGCTCGCGTGGCTTTCTTGCTCTGATCATCATGGATGGCAGAGCAGTTGCGGGGGGCGGCTTAGGTGAGGAGCTGGGACGGAGACGGGAGGCGCGAGGACGCGTGTTTGCGCAGTGCACGTGCGTGGAATGCGCCACGGAGCGCGAGAAGGCGATCGAGCGGAGGCCGCGTGCAGCACAGGCGGGGAGAGGGAGGGCGGCAGGGGGGAGCGCGAGATCGGGGTGTGGAGGGCAGCACGTCGTGAGGTAGAGCGGTGCTGGAAAGGGGGCAAGGGACGGCAGCGTGGGGTGGCTGGCTTCTGCAGCAGCGCGCTTGCAGAAGCAGCGCGCTTGGTTGGAGTGCTCGATTGGATCAGACAGTTGGTTGATCTTTGCTTGCAGGTTGATGTTCATTGCTTGCTGTAGCTTGATTGATTCATTCATTGCTTTCCTTTGTACGCAAAAGAAGAAGAAGAAGAAGAAGAAGAAGTAGAAGAAGAAGAAGAAGAAGAGGACAAAAAGTTCGGCCTGGCTGACAGTGAAGGCTAATGTGTACCATGACGGGGAAAGGGTGTTATTTGGGTCGCCATTCGTTCGTTATGGTGCTGGCGTCGTGAGCTTCTCCCAGCATCATGAACAGTCCACACGAAACAAGAAAAAAAAATATTGGCGCGAAGAGGGAATCGAACCCTCGACCTCCTCCAATCACTAGGATTGAACTATTATGAGAACCCGGTAGTTAAACCGGCTAATCCACCCGAAGGAGGAATCATGCCACTAGACCATTCGCGCTTGAGTGAGACGGGGCCGAGCCGCATCCACGGAAAAGCGCTGTCCAGCCCAACGAGATCGAAAAGCCGCGCGTACGCGATAGAATAGCGCAAGCGGACGCTTTCGATACGCGCGATCACGAGGCGACCTCTTGCTTTGACATAGTGTTCTTCATTTAGTTGTTTACCGAGGCAATGCGATGTAATGTGGACACACTTGGTTGCTTCTCCTCGCATCGTTCATTGTGTCATCACGCGTGAACCGAACTTTTCCGTAGAGCGATGCCAACTACCTGCCCTCCATCAAATTATCTTTAAAAAGGATCAAGCCTGTTCTGACAATCTGTTACTGACCTCTTACGAGCAGACTAGAAATGGAACACCTGTAGTGCGCCAACCGAGTTGCCTCTTTCTCCATCTTTTCCGGAAAGCACCTGAAGGGGGGAAAAGGAACTAGACCCGCCAGAAACGTCTCACAGGAAGGTGAATGAACAGAAGGCCGCGTCTACTTTTTCTTGTGTAGTGTTGCTCCAGAGAAAAGACCGATCTCATGCTCGAACTCAAAAACAGGTGAAATTTCTCAAAGACTTGTAAGACACATTGTCGCCATCACATTTCAAAAGGCAGCCCAAGGGACTCACAGTCAACCATTGACACGGGAATGTTGTCATCGAAGCTGCTAAAATTGACTCGCGCCAGGGAGAGTCAGATATACAGTGCAACGACTGCCGTATCGCATTCACGAAATCGTAGTCCTTATTTCGCGCAAACAAACAAACAAACGAACAACGCATGGCTTTCCATGGCTCCCTCTCTAGCAGAACATGGAAAAATTGCAAACATGCGAAACTTTCACGCGAGTCAATCTCTCTCGGCAGACAGACGTGCTTGCATTCAACGGCATCATCTATCTACATTTATTCACGGGGTTCGCGAGTAAAGTGCCGCCTGGCCTCTCCTTGTTGTTAGAGGTTCTGGGCATCAGCCCTGTCCGGATTGGCTTCGATCGGCGCGCGGCCGCGGCAGCGTGCGCGCGCTCCCGGGAGAGGACGCCGGCCGGAAGGGCGCGGGCGTGCGGGCCGTCCCTGCAAAGTTGCTTCGGCCCGGCAAAGACCTAATCAGCAGCTAATCATCAGCAAGCATCTTAGGGAACAAGCAGGCAGAACCGGGACCTGCGAGACCCTGGGCGGGCGTGCGGGCCTTGCGGAGGTATGGAGGGCGTGACAAGGCCATGGACGTGCTGCATGGACGGGGTAGAAGAGCTGGATTGGCGCAAATGCATTGGAATGATCTTTGTTTATCGTTACGTCTGGGGTCAGCAAGTCGTCAAACCTCCGACCTCTGCTTCTTGAGGGC
>BGKB01000293.1:0-41557 GCA_003116975.1 Aurantiochytrium sp. KH105 | reverse complement strand
ATTTTCGAGAGCGTGCATTTCCCTTGCGATTGCGAAGCGGCAGGAGCAGCAGCGACAGTGTTCGTTGCAACGCTGACTGTGCGCGCTCATGCCGATACGTGGGGGGTTAAGGGGTTGTAACGAAGAAATAAACAATGAAAACAAAAGAGAAACCGCTGGCAGACATAAACGGATGGGCATGGTACAACAGACCAAAAAAGTCTGTGCGAAGTTGGAAATACAATGAACCTCCTAAACGGGACGGGACGAGCGAACGTGCGCGCGAACATGCATGCGAGCTTGATTGCAAGAACGTAGGTTTTGAAAGAGGGCAAAGTAGAAGAAGAAGAAGAAGAAGAAGAAAAAGAAGACCACGACGAAACCGACAAAGAAGACGGCTTGAGCGCGGTGTTTAAGCCGTGCGGCGCCAACTTGTGTGTTCGCGTGCGTGTGTCTTTCTCTCTTCTCCTCTTCTCTTTGCCTCATCCTTCTGTCGTTCGTTCCTTGTTGGACTCGCTGACTCGCTTGCATGCTTTGCAAACAACGCGAAGGCGGCGGCCCCCGCGCGTTTAGAACTCTTGGCAACGCGCATTCTCCATTTCCATTTCGCGGCGCAGGCCGGCGACCTTGGTCCGCACCCTCCTCGCAAAATCCTTGCGGAATCCTAGCGCCAAAAAGATCTCAATCGTCGTAAATAGCGGCGTCATGAGAATGACCTGCAGCAGATGGCCGCGCAAAAGGTTGAGAACGTGCAGAGTATTTGCCCAACCCTCGACGCTAACCTCGACAACAAATTGCAAAACCCAGAGCGCGACGTGAATCCATGCACCCCACTCAAAGGGGCTGTCAATGTGCTTGATTACCACGAGCGAACTCGCATAGACGCCTGCGACGAGAGCTGCCGAGGTGAGACCCACAACGGAGCGCTCGGCCAAGACGTAAAAGATGACGTAGAACATTGTGAGCATGAGCGCCCAGCGTGAAGCGCTGGCAATCATCCACATACCGGTCCAGAGGAGCGGCCATACGCATGCGAGGTGCACGACGCGGATCATGGACCTCGGGACGTAGAGCCTGTAGTTTGAGAACTGCGTTTCCATATCGAGAACCTCGGGCGTGGACAGCGCTCGGAGCAGGAGCAGGAGCACCGTGGATCCGGCGAGGAACTCGGAGTGGTTTCTTGCGAAAAGCGAGAGCCCGACGAGCACGCCGGCCCCGGTGCTAAAGGCGTCTCGCGTCCCAAGTACGGTATTGCTCCCGTCTGCTTCTTTGAGTAGGCCCGAGACGGACCTGCTGCGCATGGCCCTCATCTCCACGGGCGAGGAGTCTCTCCTCCGCGGGGACCACGTCCCCGCGCGTCGCATCCGCGTCATCCCGGGCCGCGCGGAGCCCGCCGCGGTCGCCAGGAGGTCGTCCGAGCTCTCCACCGCCGTCATGGCGCTCAGCATGTCGGCGAGTATGAACGAAGTCTGCCTCCTCCTCGTCTCTTTGCCTCCCTGTGCAAGCGAGGCAAGAAAAGGGCCGAACAGAGGCAGAGAACCGCGCCCCCGCCGCGGGAGCCGCCCTCGCCGCGCCGGACCCCCGCCGCCTTCTCCGCGTGCGCCGCCGCCTCGCGCGGGCCCGCTCGCTCGCCCGCCCGCCCGCCCGCCCGCGCGCGCGCCTGGGTCGCGTGGGTCGCCTCGCCCGCTCGCCGCGACTCGGAGTTGGTTGCCGCTTGCGGACCTGCCGCGGTCGCGCGCTCGAAGCAGGGCGGCGGCCGCTGCGCGCGGCGGCTGCTACAAGCCGCAGGCGCGGCGCAGCCAGACTCGTAGCGCCGCGCCCGCGCCCGCGCGCACAGGCGCAAGCACGGCCCTGTTGGCGACGACAACCTGCGCTTTACTTATTCTACACTGCGAAGGAAGCCTGCACGGAGTGTATAGTATTCACTGTCAGTGTGGTGTCGAAATAAGTAATGTAATGCGCGCAGACTCGAAGAAGCGCAATGCGCAACGAGAAGCCAAGAAGCGGAGAAGCGGAGAAGCAGAAGCGCCCGCGCGGAGACGGGCGCCGCGGCGTGCAGCGTGCTCGCGCGCGACGGCGGTGCCAGCCAGCTACGCCAAGTGCAGCCGCCCGCGCCGGCCGGCCGGCGCGTCCGCGAAGGGTGGCGGATGATGGCGTCGACGGCGGAGGTTGATGACGACGACGGGGACGAACCGAGGAGGACTGGCTGGCGGGTAGCTGGGACTTGGTGCGGTGATGGCTCATCATTTGCAGTGGCGGCGGGCGATGGATGGGTGGTTGATTCCTCCCGACACGGTGGGCGGCGGTGCGGACAGGCGACGGCGGTAATAACCGTGACTTTGGGGCCAGGGAGCGAGGGTGTATAGTATGCGTGGAGAGGAATCGGAGGAGGCCAGGGTGATGGACACACAGCGAGGTGCGAAATGCAGGACGTCGTGGTGCTGGTGGTGCATGCGAGGGGGAGGGTGTGTGTGCGTGTGCGTGATGACGTCTCTACTTGCTTCATCGCCGTCTAAAAAGAAAGAGCGATAGATTGATTTGGCACGACATGACATAGCTTGATGACGCGAGCTTGGCGCGGCCGGAGGAAGAGAGACTTTTTCTGCTCGCGAGCGAGCGAGCAAGGTCGATTGCCGAAAAACTTCTTTTGGAAAAGGGCGATGTGACGATGCGTGTCAAGCGCCGTCGACGTCTGCATCCAAGGGCAAATTTTGCGAGCCCGACACGAAAGAAAAGAAAGGTTTCGATGGATGCTAATAATACTATGCTCGCTAGCGAGAGAGTGACGGCGAGAATTGGTCGATCGATTGTCCATCTTTCTTTATGGATATTTTTTGGGGAGAAAAGGACGATACGTGTCAAGCGCCGCCCGACACAAAAGAAAAGAAAGGTCTGGATGGATGCTAATAATACCATGCTCGCTAGCAAGAGAGCGACGACGAACATTGGTCGATCGATTTCCAATCTTTCTTTTTGAACGACAATTCGGGAGAAAAGGACAATACGAGTCAAGCGCCGCTTGACGTCTACATCCAAAGGCAAATTTTGTCGGCCCGACACGAAAGAAAAGAAAGGTATCGACGTATATTCAGACTGACGACAGGAAAGAAAAGGAAAGAAAGGAAAAGTCTGCTTAAATCATGCTCTGAGCAGAGACGTTACAATGGCGAGATGACGTAGCAATCAGAACAAGACGTCACTTCTTACGACCTGCGCACGGGAAGGCCTGCATCATCCACGGCGGCCTTGACAGCGTCGATCTCAACCTCCTCGCGGTGAAAAATGCCAGCCGCAAGCGCAGCCTCCGCCTTGGTCTTGCTGAAGACCTCGACGAAGTGCTCCGGGGCACCGGCGCCACTCGAAGCAATGACAGGGATACCAACGGCGGAACGCACAGCGTCAACAAGGGCAATGTCAAATCCAGAGTTCTTGCCGTCCTTGTCAATGGAGTTGAGGAGAATCTCACCTGCGCCGAGCTTCTCCACGCCCTGCACGAGCTGAATGGCATCAAGAGGCCGGCGCTTACGTCCACCCGCCACCGTGCATTGGAACCAGCAGCGCGAGGGACGCGACGCAGCGTCGGCCTCGTCCTGAGAGACCTCGGACTCCGCCGGCGGTTCCTCGCCCACCGAGGTCCGGAGCCAGCGCGCGTATGCGGCACGGTCCGCCGCCGCGCGATCGTCGACCACCTCAAAAACCTTGTAGCCCTTGGCCTCAGCCTCGGCGACCTCGTCGTCCGTCTCGAGGTAGATGCGTCGCGGGTCGACGGAAATCACCACAGCCTGGTTGCCGTAGACAGTCGAGATCTTTTCGATGGCGGTCGACCCGTCCGGCTTGCCGCCGAGCTCGTCGCGCAGACGAATGACCGCCTCCACGGCGTAGCTGCCCAGAGAGACCTTATCGGCACCCGAGCGAAAGTACTTGGCCGCCACTTCCAGGGCAGTGCGGTCACCGTAGTCACGAATACCGCCGCCAATTGTCAGAGGCACAAAGACGTTCTGCGAGACGGCGCGCAGCATCTCGTGCATCGTCTCAGCCTCCATGGTGTCCTCGCGAAACTGGGTAATGTTCAAAAAGGTCACCTCATCGGCACCATCCTCGTAGTAGCGTTTGGCGAGTTCGGCCGGCTTGCCAAAGTTGCGCACTGCGCCCTTTTCTGCCTTGGCTTCCTCCTTGGCGGCCTCGTCCTCCTTGACCTTCTTTTTCTCGCGCACATCATAACCATCGCCCTTGGTTACCACGAGGTCGCCGGCATCGTTCTTGCGCACGTCGAGGCAGGCGATAATGCGACGGGAAAGGCCGACCTGAGCGACCTGGCCCTCGCCTGCGGCAAGAGCGTCAGGCGCCGCGAGCTCTGTCGGGTCCGACTTGCGGCTGAGAAAGCCCTTGAGAATTGCGAGGCCAAGGCCGCCCGACTTTTCCGGGTGAAACTGTGTAGCCATAACGTTGCCCTTTTGAACGGCCGACACAAAGTCGATTCCATATTGTGTCGTGCACAGAACCCAGTCCTTGTTGGCTTCAGTAGCCAGCGCACAGTAGCTGTGAACGAAGTAGGCGCGCTTGTCCGCCATGCTGCCCTCAACGCTAGCGAAAAGTCGCGAGGGTTTCCTGCAGACGACGCCATTCCAGCCAATGTGCGGCACAGTGAGCTTGGTGTCGTCGGAGCCATCGCTCGAGAAGCCTTCCACAGCGTTAAAGTGGCGCACAATCCCGGGAATGGCGCCCAGGCCGGGCAAGCCAGGCTCCTCCTCGGACCCCTCGAAGAGGGTCTGCATGCCGAGGCAAATTCCGAAGAACGGCCTGTCTGCGGCGATATACTCCTTCAGAGGTGCCTCAAAGCCCTTTTCCTGGAGCCTCCGCATGGCGTTACCAAAGCTGCCGACGCCGGGGAACACAAGGAGCTCGGCCTCGAGGATCTCCTCGGGCCGCACAATGGTCTTGACCTCATAGCCGCACTTGGTGATGGCGTTCTCCACGCTTCGCACGTTGCCGGCGCCGTAGTCCAGAACGTGCACGACGCCCTGCGACGCCGCCGCCTCCGCGCTCGTCTCCGCCGCCATCGTCCTGCCCGCGCGCTGCCTGCGCTCCGTCTCCTGCTCCGCAAAGGCTCTTTGCTTGCTGGTTGCTCGGAGCCACGACTTGCACAAGCAGCAGCAAGCGCGACTGCTGCTGCTAACTACAAGGTAAGGAAGGGCAAGGGGGAACAGGGGGAGCGAGGCGCGGCGCGATTCCTGGAACACCACTATGCCGCTGACGCGAGCCAGGCTCGGCGACGAGCTTGTTCGGGGAAGGAGCGGGAAAGAAGGCATGCGAGTAGTAAAGCTAAGACTTTTGGGTTTGCTTGTTGGGCCTAGGGAACGCCGAGGAGACAATAGGAAAAAAGGTGGACGAGACCTTGGATTGTCTGTTGTTGTGAAAAAGTGAAAAAGTAGTCGTGTCGTAGAAATCTTGCAGTCGCTTGCTTTCTGAGGGCCGGGGAACGCCGGGGAGACAACGGAAAAAGGAAAAGGTGGATTAGGATTGTTTTGTGGAAAAATAGAACTCTTGAAGTGAATTGCACAGTGAACGTCTAATAATTTTAGTCCTCCTTCTTGAGCAGACAACGTTCGGGATAAACGGGGGCGAGGCGATTTGCAAAGGTATAGACGGAAAAGAGCACAAAGAGACGCCGATACCAGACGAATTGGGAAGCATGCGCGGACATGGCCGCGTAATTGAGACCGAGATTGGCATTGAAAAACTGCAGCGCAGACGCTGGCGCGCCCGCGTACCATTTCCAAGCGGTTGCCGGCCCGCCGTACTTTGCTGAAAGCCCGACGGACTCGAGCTCGTAAAAGGACGACCATGGGTCAGCGCGGCGACGTGCTGCAAGCACGCGAAGGCCCTGCGAAACGGCGCGGTGATTGACATGACCAGAGACACCTTGGGCGTCAAAGGTCACAACAAGAACTTTTTTCATTCCAGTGCGCTTTTGCAAGGCGGAAAGCTCCTTGTCCGCTGTATCAGCAACCACGGCAGCAGGCCACGCTTGATCAGGGCCGTCTTGGAGGTCTGGATGATTGGCCACAATGACATTCTCTGCAGGCAGTCCCAATTGCTCACAGCAACAGACGCGAAGCTCCTCTTGGCGTTTGTCGCCAATCCCATCGTAGTTGCCGTTGGAGAGCGAGAGAACTGTGACGTGCCGCGGGTCAAAGGCACGAATTGTGGGGAGAAAAAACATGCTCTCGTCGTCGGGATGCGCCGTCACCAACAAGAGTTCTTCGTTCCGAGAAGAATTGCGGATGGTCCGCAAACGCTTCAGAGCATTCATGAACACGAGTCCAGCCATCAAGAGACAGGCGACCAACAAAGCCCCAGCAACGAGAAGCATGGGTGGCATATTTTTGACCAGGCGGAGGCGGAGCGCAACAAGTTGCGAGAAAGAAGGAAAGAGAGGAACAGATATTGAGGACGGAGAGCGTGGAGGTTGGGAATGGGAAGTCGATTTAAAAAGGCGTGTGAGAATGTGGCTTCTTTCTGCTTTTTATTATGCGTTTCTTTCCTTTCTCGTTTTTAGCGCGATGTGCGCCAAGCCTGTTCCGATGATTTCTGAAACTTCTCGGGGTGTGCTTTTTCGTGCTCTTCGAGCTTGTATAAAACGCCTGCTCAGTTTGATTGTCGCCGACAGAATTTCCATAAAAAAAAAATAACGTGCATCCATTGTATCCGTGCGTTTCAGGCGTCGCTCCGTCGGTCAGTCTTTCACCCTGTCGTCGTCCCTCTCACAAGCAGCCCGAACAGCAGCACGAGCAAACAGCGTCGCCATCATCATGATCTGGCTTTCGCGTCCTTCTCTTCTTGTGCGCGTGCGCGCGCACGCGCGGGCACGCGCTCTCATCGCGCGCTGGACGCGAACGTACCGGTGAGGACCACGCACACGCCCACGGCCACGAGGGCGCCCTTGTTCGTCAGGTTACGAAAGGGCAGGAACATCCTCGTGAGCAGCGACGTCGCAGCTGCTCTTTGGTTTGCAGGTCTACACGGCGACTACTGAGAACCCGAAAAAGGGTTGCGGCCCGCGGTATCACATGGCCGACAGCGACTGCGACCTCTGCAATGAGGAGAAGGCTCTAGTACTTGAGCCAGTCCAGCTAGCCGGCAAGCACTGGCAGCAGAGCGCTCACATTGGTGCCACGCTTTAGCTTGCGCGTAATGCCATCAGCAAACATAAAAGGCAAACCAAACTCAACTCGGATGGACGATGATGTTTTCTTCGGCTCAAGATACAACTCTTGCTCGAGACGGACGGACGCCTGGCGCCGAACGACGGGGTCAGGGAGACCACATTGGTTGTCTGTCTGCCTGTCTGTCATCAGCCTCGCACCGCGACTCGCACCGCGGACGTACGCGTACACCGCGGAAGCACGATTCGACTCGGGCCTTCGCGGCAGCGCTTGCGACTGCGCAAATCGTGTTTGCTGGCGATCCAGGCCAGAGGTGTAAAACCGGAATCTCCAAGCGACTAGGGCGCGCATAGGTGGTCCGGTCCGGCCGTGCCGCGCCATTTCGAGCGAGCAAACAGGAAAAGGGGGTCAGCAAGGGCGGCGCGAGGAGCAGGGAGGAGGAGGAGGAGGATGTGGAGCTCTGCGGCGCGATGCAGCGCAGTGCGGACGGCACCGCGGCGCGGACTCGCGACGCTGACGTCGAGCGAGCTGGAAAAGGACTTTGCCGCCATGCTCCCGGAGGCGGCGCTCCAGCGAGACCCAAGCACCGTGGAGGGCCACCGCATGGACTGGCTTAAACAGTTCGAAGGCCCCGTGCTCGACAACGACCGCACGCCCAAGTTTGTGCTGAGACCTGGATCCACAGAGGAGGTCTCGGAGATCCTCAAGTACTGCCACAAGCATGAGGTACCCGTTGTGCCTCAGGGTGGAAACACGGGCCTCGTGGGCGGAAGCGTGCCCAAACGCGGCGACGAGGTCGTTCTCAACCTTGCGCGCATGAACAAGGTTCTCGACTTTGACGATGTTGGCGGCGTCATCTCCTGCCAGGCCGGCTGCATCTTGGCCGACCTTGAGTCGTACGCATCAGCGCGAGGATACCTGATGCCGCTCGACTTGGGCGCCTCGGGGAGCTGCCAGATTGGCGGCAACCTTGCCACCAATGCGGGTGGAATCCGCCTCGTACGTTACGGCTCGCTTCGATCCAACGTGCTTGGTCTCGAGGCAGTGCTGGCAGATGGCACGGTGCTCGACATGATGAACACGCTGCGCAAGGACAACACGGGCTATGACCTCAAGCAGCTCCTCGTAGGGTCCGAGGGAACCTTGGGCGTCATCACGGGCGCCGCGATTATTACGCCTCCCAAGCCCGTCGCTCGCCAGGTTGCGCTGCTCGCCCTCGACAGCTTTGACGAAGTTCTCTCGACGCTGCAAAAGGCGCGCTTCTGCCTCGGTGAGGTTCTCTCGGCCGCCGAGTTTTGGGATAGCCCGAGTCTGAATATGCTTTTGGATACCATGCCGGAAGTCGTCTCGTCGCGGCCCATCGAAGGAGACCATCCTTTTTATCTTCTCATTGAGGCTGCTGGCAGCGACGCAGAGCACGACATGGCCAAGCTCGAGCGCTTCCTCGATGGTTTTGAGCATGGTGTGCTGGCCATGGATGAGTCTCAGGTCGCCTCGCTTTGGAGCATTCGCGAGAACCTTCCTGTCGCTCTGCAGCATCGAGGGGGTCGCACTTACAAGTATGATGTGTCGATTCCGAGCTCGCTCTTTGACGAGCTGACCAACCTTATTCGCAAACGCGTTGCCTCCGTCTCCGAGGACGCCTTTGTGATGCAGTATGGTCACATTGGCGATGGCAATGTGCACGTCAACGGCTGGAGCCCGGCCTTTGACCAAGACGTGCTCGACGCCCTCGAGGACGAACTGTACGCGTTTCTAACCAAACACCGCGGCAGCATTAGTGCTGAGCATGGCATTGGTGTGCTCAAGGCAAAAAAGATGCACATTAGCAACACGGAGAGCTCTCTGGCCCTCATGCGCAGTATCAAGAACCTGCTCGATCCCAAGAATATCTTGAACCCAGGCAAGGTTCTTCCAGAGCAGGCTTCAGAGAGGGGGGGGGAGAGATAAGAAAGGAAATGCTAGCTTTTAAATTATAGGTCAACTAAGGTTCTTTTTCAGTCTCTTATGGACTTCCGCCCACTTTGACGCGACCTCACTTGTCGGTTGAAGTGAATTCGTCCTCTTTTTTTCTTTACTTTTTTTTCTTTTTTTTCTTTCTTTTTTTTTTTGGCTGAGTACAGAAGGCCTGAGGGGTCCGTTGAGAATGCCGCGGCGCCGCCCCGGGCCACGCCACCGCTGCCGCCCGGACGCCATCAATCAGGCTGCCGAAAGCGTCCGAGCCCTGTCCCTCACTCAGTCGGCCTGAGACGTGTTACTGTGCTAAGTTATCAACATGAGTCCAGTGCAGCGCAAAGCAAGACCATAGGGCACACACAGCGCAGTTTTTGCTCGCGAGCAGGAAACGACACTCTGACCCTCGGCGACTCCCGTCTGTCAGTGTCGTGTGTCCGCCGCAGCTTGCTCAATATGGTGCCAACTCAGCTTTAACTCGCCATGCAGAGCTTCCAAGAATCGCGCTGTGGTTCATGGTGGGTGAAGAAAAACGAACATTTTTGCTCTCCAAAGCTGAGTTGAAACGAGGCATACGAGCCTTGAATCGGAACGCTATGGTCACGTACAGAGATGCGGACTCAACGAATAAACTGTAGCTTGTGGTGAAAGAGCCTTGGCGTTGAACTCTAGACTCGCCGCGCCTGGTCGCGATGACGTCGCCTTGCCGAGCACTCTCATTTTGCCAGTAATTCGAGTGGCGGAGCGCAATTCCCAAGGTGGCAAGATAATTCGGAGGCGAGTGGAGCGGCCTTGAAGGCCGCGCGCTCGCAGATACCATCCGAGCACCGGCGCGCAGGACCGGGAGCCGGGTTCGACAATGCCTACGCAGGTTGCGCCCGCGGGAGATGCCGCAGGGCATGGTCTTCTGGACGGAGGGTCAGGCATGCCGAGTGGACGATCCTCGCGAGCAAAGTACCTCGCGAAAAGCATACGCGGCCCCCAGGATGTCAATGGCGAGCACGCCTTTATCATCCACCCCGAGAGCGCATTTTCGTTGTATTGGAGCCTTCTCATGAGCTTTCTCATTTTCTACGCGACCCTAATGGTTCCCGTGCGCATCAGCTTTGACATTGGCACAAGCAAGACGTCGCCAGCGCTGTGGATTGACCTCTTTGTCGACGTCCTTTTCGCTATTGACATGTACATTCAAACGCGCACAGCTATCAAGAAACCAGGCAATCTCGACGAGTACGAATTTCGTCGAGCCGTCATTTTGCGCAGGTATCTACGCACCTGGTTCATCGTGGACCTTGTTGCAGCCGTTCCATTCGACCTGGTCTTTGTCTTTGGCAAGGACACCAAGGCCGAAGAAGCGAACCTCTTGTTTACCAAGCTGCTCAAAGCGCTTCGCTTCATGCGCGTCGCCAAGCTCATCAAGGTGAGCAAGTTGCGTCAGCTCGTCAGTGGCATGGAGGACCGTCTCGGCATCTTTGACATTAATCCCGGCATTCGACGCCTGGCCGAGACGGCTGTTCTGACCTTTGTGGTCTCACACTTGACAGCATGCCTATGGTACTTTGTGTCGTCGACTGCGCGGGAAGCCAACGAGGGGTCGTGGATCGAAAGCTACCAGGACGACTACGGGGCACAAGACAATGGGTCCTTGTATCTAACCTCGCTCTACTGGAGTGTCAGCACGCTGACCTCGGTTGGATTTGGCGATATCAAACCGGCCAATAACGCAGAGCGATTTGTCGCGACATTGGCTTGTTGGGCGGGGGCCACCGTTTTTGGCTATGTGATTGGCCAGATGAGCTCCATGGTCGCCGACCTGAATCAGATCAGCTTTCAATACCACCGAAAAATGGACTCCATCAACGCTTATCTCAAGTACCGCAAGGTCCCGCCGCAGTTGCAAAAACGCATTCGGCGATTCTTTCGCTACTACATTGGGCGCAAGATGCTCTTTGACGAGTCGCAGATTCTCAATGAGCTCACGCATGGCCTCAAGGTGGAGCTGAGCATGTTCCTCACCAAGGACGTGCTCCGGAACATTCACATTTTCAAGGACATTAAGAACCCGTCCTTCATGTCGGCCATTGTTACAATGCTCAAGCCCTTTTCCGCGGCACCGGGAGACTTTGTTATTCGTGAGGGTGACCTCGCGTTGGAAATGTATCTCATCGTTCGCGGGACGGTTGAAGTCCTGGCCAGCAATGGACTCGTCTACACACGTCTTTCGCAGGGAAGCCACTTTGGCGAAATCACATATCTGGACTCAGATGTTGAGGAGCGCCGCGCCGCTTCTGTGCGAGCCTTGACATACTGCGACCTCTTTTCCTTTTCGAAGAGCGACGTCGCAGAGGTTTCGCGCAACTTCCCCGAGGTCTTGAAAATGATGCATGAGATCACGGAGCGTCGCAAGACGATCGCCAAGAACTTGCGCACCCAGCGCAAGGCTCGTAAGGTCACGACAGGAAGCAAGGAGAATCACTTTCACATGATTCCGGACAATCCAACTGGAAGCATTCCCACGGCACGACCCCCGGAGACGCCCGAGTCGCAGCAAGAGACGGCGCGTGTAACCAGACGCCGAGCTTCGATTGGAGCAATGCCTACCGTCCCGAGTATTGACATTGGATCTGTCAGTCGAACCTCGTCCATGACTGGAGACACTGTCGCTCAAATCGCACCCTTGCTTCGTCTCAATTCGCCCGAACCTCTGTCACCGTCGACATCTTCGATTGGAGCAACGAATGCGCCGCTATCCCCTGGTACCATGGTCCTAGATAACACGGGGTCAGTTGGCTCGTATAGTTCATACGTGGCCGCGGTACAGGGTGATGCAAGCTACCCAGCAAACAGCGTGCAGTTTGCCACCTTTTCAAGTGCCCATGGAGAATCCTCGCTGGCGTCGGACATTCTTGCGCTCAAGTCACTGCTGACGGCTCAGGCTAAGGAGCTCGCGACGCTCACCGAAGCAATTAATACTTCCGCAATGGAGGACGAAAAGAGTAATGGTCGTGCGGGCCCGAAAGATGCAGACAAGAGAGTTGATGGTACAACAAGTGGATAGACGTGCTGCTTGGAAAGGATGGAAGCAATCACTTCGGAAACGGGGCACGAATGCAAGAAATGATGAATAATTGTCAAGGATAAGGATGGCATGGAACTGGATGCGAAGCAAGTACGCAAGACAGGAGGTTTTCACATGCGATCGGGGGCTGCCCACCCACCCACCCACCCACACACACATTATACATTAAATTATAGCAAGCTGCATGAAGGTAGTACGAAAAACGTTCATCTCACTTTCGATCTTGGCCGAGGGTGAGTGTGTGCAGATTACGTATATGTGCTAAACATCGCCACACATTGTCTTTATTATTGTTTTTACGCCTTGATGTCTTTGGAACGACGCGAGCGCGTTGAAGCAGCAGCAGCAGCAGGTTTTGCGGCAGAAGAGGCTGTCCTTGCGCGATAACGCTGGAGCTCTTTGTCTTTTAGCTGACGATGCGCGTCGACGACGGCTTCTGGCTCGAGATTAAGCGCCTCGTCTTGATCTTCCTCGCGGTCTTCGCTGGCGCCAGTGTCGATATCATCTGCCTCGAGATCCTTGGTCTCTCGTGTGCTTGAGCGCGCGCGCGGAAAATAATCCTGTAGGAGGTCGCGCCAAGCGGCCTCGACGGTGGCTTGCGGAGCATCATCAGCGACGCCGGGGGGAAGTCCAATTTTACTTTGCGAATCGCGACCAGGAGCAATGACAATGGGCTTGGCAGGGTCGACATAGAGGGAACGTTTTTTCTCTGTGGCAAAGGCATAGTGGTTGAGAATGGCGCGATAATAGTTCAGCGTGGTCTTGTCCTTTTTGCTGATGAAAATGAGACCCGCGCGATGAACGCATGCAGCATAACGAAGCGCTTGAGCCAGAGCTTTGCGCTTGAGTCCATCTTCGTTTTCGAAGCGGTCGTGTTTCGATCCCACGAGCATGATGGGTACGCGGCGGCTTCGCTTTCTGATGGCGGTCATCCACTTTGTAGCTTCATCAAAGGCTTCTTCGGGGGCGGAGAGGTCTACACAGACGACGACAAGCCCGGGCTCTTTTTGCGCAAGCACAATGGATGCGAGATCGAGAAGTTTGTCGCCGCCACCAAGCTCCCAGATTTGACAAAGGTCCTTGCGCTCACCGGATGTGTTTGAGCGTCGCCCGTATGTATATTCGAGTGCGACGGTGGGCTTGGGCTTTTCGTCTGCTTTTCCTGGAGTAAGAAACTGAGCAATGAGGGAGCTCTTGCCAGCCTCACGGGGGCCGACAAAGAGCATCCAAGAGTTTCGTGGCGTGATTTCGTTCATATTGACCAACAGGTCCGTGAGTTTATGCGTGGTATTTGCTGCGTCGTTATTGTCATCGACGCCGCCGTTGTTGTTCTCCTGGGCTTGGTCATGAGGCTCACTTTCAGGTGTCGCTGATGTCGTTGTTTCCTCTTTTCCCTCGATAGCCTTGTCCTGCACTTTTTCCTCGTCCCTGGGTGCACTAGGCTCATTAAGTGTGTTGTTTGCATCGGGAGTCTTGGTCTTGGGCTCTTCGTTCGCCGTTGTAGATGCCTTTGCAAGCTGTGCTTCCAGGCGCTCGATGTGGGCAAAGATGTCTGGCGTCTTGCTCTTGCCACCGCTGCTGTTGCCACTGATGCTGGCTTCGCGCGCCATTGTCTGCGCGGAAACGGACTACGCGCGCGCGTGGAAGGCGCGGTCTGGTGCTTTTGCGCGCGCGCGCTCACTGCAAACTATATTGTTGCGCGCGCGAGTGACCGCGCTTCGGACGAGCACAAGTGTCCGTTCGGCCATTTTAAAATCATCCCGACAAAAGAATTTGTTCTTCTCTTTGAGAAAAAGAAATGGTCTAATAGGCCTATAGTCAAGCTGGACATACGAGTTTACGCGTTTGTGAAGAAGCGGGAGAAGTTGTAAATACGTATACATTGCGAAGAGGAAGCACGAGCAAAATTGTCTCTCTCTTATGTTCCAGCGCACGTATGTAGGATCTTTGGGTGAAGGGTTTGGTGATTTGGTCGATAACCATCACAAGCCAAGCCCAAGAAGAAATGCTCAAGTAAGGAGAAAAAAAGGAGGAAAAGCGCGCATTGCGCGGACATGACGTTATGCTCGGATCGAGCTGAGTTGAGTTGACTTGAAGTGTGCTCCCGGAAAGAGAGCTGTAAATTAAAAAGAGGGTGGTAGGGTGTCGAGAGGAGTTTGTTTAGGCCGCAGCAGAGGCGACCTGGTCCTCGGGGAGAACGCCAAGCTCGGGGTTCTCGGCGAAGAAGTCGTAGCAAGAGGCCGCGCCGACAGAGAGATCATCGAGGGGAAGGTCGAGAGTACCGTCGGCGGCAGGCTCGTTGAGGTTGGAAGGCATCTGGGCACGGGGCAGGTCGAGCTCATCCCAGATCTGGTTGAGCGCGAAAATGAGACGGTCCATCATCTCAGGGGTGTGAACAGGGGCCGGGGTGATGCGAAGACGCTCCGTGCCGCGGGGAACAGTGGGGTAGTTGATGGGCTGGAGGTAGATGCCGTACTCGTTGAGAAGTTTATCGGTGACCTGCTTGACCTTGATGGAGTCACCGACAAGGACAGGAGTTACATGGGAGACGGTGGGGAGCATGGGAAAGCCGTTTGCGCGAAGACGCGCCTGGAACATGCGCGCGTTCTTATGCATGGCGACGCGCTCATCGTTGGACTCGCGGAGGTGGCGGATCGACGTGAGAGCTGCAGCCGCGACGGGGGGAGGGATGGCCGTGGTAAAGATGAAGCCAGGGCACACGGAGCGCATGGCATCAATGAAGGAGGCCGAGCCGGTGACGTAGCCACCAACGACACCAAAGGCCTTGCCCAGGGTGCCCGAGATGATGTCGATGCCGTCCTCGACGCCATCGCGCTGGGCGACACCACCGCCCTGCTTGCCGTACATGCCCACAGCGTGGACCTCGTCGTTAAAGGTGAGCGCGTTGTAGCGCTTGGCCAGGTAAGCGATGTCGCTGATGGGCGCGACAGTGCCCTCCATGGAGTTGACGCTCTCGAAAGCAATGACCTTGTTCTTTTCGTAAGGAAGCTCGCGAAGCAGGGACTCGAGGTGATCGAGATCGTTGTGACGGTAGATCTTGCGGGCCCAGGTTCCGTTGCGAATGCCCTGAATCATGCTTGCGTGGTTGAACTGGTCCGAAAGAAGGATCGAGTCCGGAAGCATCTTGGACATGGTGGTGAGCGTGGTCTCGTTGGCCACGAAGCAGCTCGAGAAGACGAGGGCGGCCTCCTTGTTGTGAAGGGCGGCGAGCTCCTCCTCGAGCAGGACGTGGTAGTGGTTGGTGCCGCTGATGTTGCGGGTACCGCCGGCTCCAGCGCCGGTTTCGCGCGCGGCCTTGACCATGGCCTCGACGACCTTGGGGTTTTGGCCCATGGCAAGGTAGTCATTGGAGCACCATCCGGTGATGGTCATGGGTTCGCCAGTCTTGGCGTTGTGGCAGGTGGCCACGGGGAATTGTCCGGCCTTGCGCTCGAGGTCGGCAAAGACGCGGTAGCGACCCTCGCGCTTGACCTTTTCGACCTCACCAGCGAAGAGGGCGTTGTAGCGCTGCTGGGGCTCGACCTTGGCGGCGGCGGCGGCGGCAGCAGGCTTGGCCTCGGGGACGGCGTGCTTGCTGCATGCCTGGCTCACGGCCTGGGCCGACTTGCAGGGGCATCCCTCGCAGGGCTGGGCGGGCGCCTGCATCTTGGCGGCCTCGGGGCCAACCTCGGTGCCCATGACCTTGGCCATGTGGGGGCACAGCGAGGCGGCGCCGCGCATGACATCCTGGTTCTTGATGGTCTTGTCGCTGAGTGCGCCGCTCTTGATGAACGGGCACTTGGTGATCACCTGCGAGGCTGCGCGCTGCATCTTGACGTGCTCGGGTTAGCTCGGTACGCTTCGCTTCGCGACGAGCGTGTAAATGAACAAATGGACGGACGCGAGGTCGGAGGTTGCCAAGGCAGGCTTGCTTGCTTGCTCGCTCGCGCGTCTGCTGCGTGCAGGCCGGCGCTACGTGCTCGCGCGTACGTGCGTGCGTGCGGGCGTGCGTGCGGGCGGGCGGGCTCGGGGTCTGCTACCGCTCGGGTCGGCGCGAGGAGGTCGAGTCGAGGCGGGCGATAGCGGACTGGCCGGCGCAGTGCTGCGCTGCTCCTTCCCCTCCTTCCTCCCTTCCTCCTCTCTCTCTCTCTCTCTGCGTGTCGCTGCCCCTTGCTTCACATCAGTGTTCGCGCATGGCGGCGCCACAAAGTCGGAGCCGGTGAGCCGCACTTGCAGCGGCGGCGCGCAAGTGCGGAATGGCCGCGGGCAAGTGCGGAATGGCCGCGCGCAAGTGGGCCTCCGCCGCAGGGCGCAACCTGGAAACCCCGAGCGAGGCATGGTAGTAAAGTAAAGTAAAGTAAAGTAAAGTAAAGTAAAATAAGGTAAAGGCGGGTAATCAGCAGCAGGCAGAGGAAAGCGATGCGGAGCTCCTCGAAATCCCGGTCGACACGACTCGCAGCGCCGCGAGAAGGCGGGGCGCCATGCGTGCGTGCGCGCCGCCCGCGCCTGGCCGCGCGGCGCCGGCCACGGACGACGCCGGCGCAGAAGCGGGTGAGGATAGCGAGGCCGAGCGCAGACGTAGGAGCTGGCTGGTGACACTGTGGCAGGGGGCAAGCGGGCGAGGCGCAGGACGCAGGCAGCTCGTAATGTAAGTAAGCTGCATTCATTTATAGGCCCGCCCTCAGGCAGGGGACGCGCCGCCGGTGTCCCCGCCGCGTGCCGCGTCGTTCCGCGCCGCGGCAGGCCGCGAAGGGAGGGGGGCAGCGGAAGGGGGGCAGCGCGCGAGTCTGGGGGATGCAGGGGGGGCGGCAAGTGGGGAATGGGCGGCGCGCAAGTGGAGAATGGGCGGCGCGCGAAGTGCCGGAGAGGCTGCAGCAAGGCCGGGGAAATAGACAAAGGCGGGTCTCTCTCGCGGAAGGAGGAGGCCGCCAAGCTTATCGATAGCGCGTGGAGTCGAGGCGGAGAGCGCTCGTTGCTCCTCCTCGTGAGCGAGGCCGCCTTCCTCGCCCGCGATGCGATGCCCAGACGCTGCTGCAGCTGCTGCTGCGCTGCGCCTCGCGGCGGTGTTATGTATGTGCTGCAGTCGGCGGCGAGGATTTCAGCCGGCAAGGGCGTAGGGTTTCGCGTGGGTGGGGCTAGGGTCGAGGTGCGTGCAGGAAAGTGAAACTCGTATCTTTGCAAAATTTTGCTCGCATCGCTTGCTTTTTTTACTTTTCCCGGTCACTTTTGCCGGCCTGGGCGCAGAACAAGATATCGTGCACGGTACTGGCAGAGGGGTGGGACGCGCCATGCGGCGCTGTTGCGCGCGGCTGCGGCACGAGCAGCAGTGCGGCGGGACCCAGAGGGCCGAGTTATCAATTGTCCCGGCGTCTGCACTGCAATCGCACGTCGCTGGTCCTGATCTCGAGCGTGGCGCATGTCTGCGTATAGTGTAGCTGTAGCTCACACCTGGCTGTACTTACCGCCTCGCCTTGCGGCGGGCGCGTCCCACGAGATTTTAGGGCGAGGTCACTGCCGTGGGACGGACCAATTGAAGGCGCTGTGTTGCGACCTGCCCTGAGAGCAACCCGGAAGAGGTAGCTTGCAGCGACAGCGACAGCGACGTGCGGCGGGCTCAAGACTCGTGGGTGGAGCTTGGTGACTTGATTTATGAGATGAGTGAGAGCAGCGCCCGACGTTTTGTTCGATTGCAATACAAGTTTTTTTTTTTAAAACAAAAGGAGGTGGTTGCCTGAGCCGTTTGATCGGCGAATGCAAAGCAAGGCATGCGTTTCTGATCGACTGTGAGCGCACGGCTGCCTAAGCTATATTTGGCAATGCAATGCGATGCTTTGCTTTGCTTTGCTTTGCTTTGCTTTGCTTTGCTTTAATTAAGACCGTCTTTTTATAAGAGCAGGAGCAAAAATATACGGAGATTTGACAGACCCGAAAATCCGCACTTGCGTTTCGCAGACCGCGGCGAGGACGCCTGGCTTCGGCTTGGCCTGGAGAGCGCGAATCTGGTCTTTTCGAGCCACGAAATTTCGTAGACGGAAAGTTATCGCGTTTGCGGGCCGCGTGGGGTGNAGTCGCCCTTTCGCGCAGTTCTGCGCTGGTCCATCGTCGATGATTAGACGCATGAGGTGAAAAAAGGGGGGTGACACAACTTTACAACGAAGGCTTGCACGGCCGTGCCGCCGGGTGTTCTGGGCAGCCAGGCGGCGGCGGAGCGAGCCTGCGCGCCGGCGAGGCGATTGGCTGAAGTGCGGAATATCGCGAGTGCCAAATCTCCGTACACCAATATGGGAAATCGTCTCCTGGTCTTACGTGGAGACGGTCTTAAAATAAAAATTTGGCGACGATACGACGACGCAAGCTTCTTGTCATGGTTGAATAGAAAGAAGAAATAATTGTTGGCAAGTAAAGTAGTAGCGAGGAAAGAAAAACTAGTTGCAGGTTCAGCTCGGACTCAGACTGACACAATGGTAGGAATCAATCGCAAGATTAATCAAACTTGTACGTAGACCAGCCCTGAAGGTTCTCAGCAAAGAGAGTGCTCTTGTTGCCCGCGACCGCGACGCAGCCCGGATGACCGCCCGATTCCGGACCCGCGAGGAAGAGGTCCGTGTTGCCAGCGAACTTGCCGAGATGACGGTTCGCAACGTCGACGAGCTTGGACTTGGACAGCTCAAAGAATCGCGCGCGGTTCTCAAGACGCGCCTCCGGGGAAACACCATGCACAAAAGGCCCCGTGCCCTTGGTACTCACGCTCTGAGGCGCGTCAAGGCTGCCAAAGACGGACAAAATGGCCTCCTCCACGTCGCGCTCCGAGAATTTGGCGCCGTCGCACATCCACTGCAGCGCCTCGGCAAAAACCCGCAAGGTGTCCTCGGCGTTCGGATCATAGTACGAGTGCATCATGAAAAGACCCCCAAGATCGTGCGCGGCACCGCCGCCGTAGGCGCCACCCTGCTCACGAATGCGCTGGTGCAGAAAGTTGCTCGAGGCAACCTGCGCCAGCACCATCATGGCAGCGTCGTCCGGGTGGCCCCAGCACACTTCGGTGGGCAGCGCGGCCGTGCAGTTGTGAACCGAGATGGAAAGCGGAATGTATGTGGCATCCATGGCGGTCCGGGCCTCGATCGAGGCAAGCATGCCCGCAGCTGGCCCGCCCTGAGTCAGATCTGCGTCCACCGCGGCACCATTGTGGTCCTGAAGACGGCCCCACAGACCATCCAGCGAGGCGCGCACCGCAGACTCGTCAATCTCCGTGCCGCCAGCGACCACATTCATGGTCATGGCCTCTTCGCGAAAAACAGCACGGAGCAAAGCCTGAAGACGATCCACTGTTCCGCGCGGATCGGCGACGCAGCGCTGGAGCAAAGAAACCT
Source organism: Aurantiochytrium sp. KH105 (assembly GCA_003116975.1). NCBI lineage: Eukaryota > Bigyra > Thraustochytrida > Thraustochytriidae > Aurantiochytrium > Aurantiochytrium sp. KH105. Next base: position 22,010 of record BGKB01000293.1, on the reverse strand, counting down.
GACTCAGGCCAGCAAGCGCCTCTCGCTTGGCGTGCTCGCCGCCGAGCGAGGCGAGCGACCAACGACGCGCGTAGCCGAGAGCGTCATTGGAAAGTCCCGAGGTGGCGGCGTTCAGGCTCGTGGCGAGGATGCTCTCCACGTGGTGAAGGTTGCCACCAAAATCCGACGTCGTGAGCATGTCACCCACGAGGTCAATCGTGCGGTCCAAATTGCGCGCCAAAGCCCGCGACGAGACGGAGACACATTCGCGGTAGCGCGTGAGGCCGCGCGCCGAATCGAGAAGACGGTGATTCGAGGGCTCGAGCGCAGTGGCCTCTGCGCCTTGGCCGTACCATGAGAGCACGGGCGAAGCCACGCCCACGCCGCCACAAGCAAGGTTGAGATCCACGCTAAGCTCTTGGTACGAGTGCGAGGCCGTGTCCACATTGCCAATTAGAGTGCCAAGCAGGGGAAGCAGCGGCTTGAGATCCGCAGGAACGTCGGAAGTGTCAAAGAGCGTGCGAAAGTAGACGACGCCATTCGTCTTTTGGTCCTCGACCCAGGTCAGGTTGCGGCCACGTGGGGTCGATGCGTCGACCGAAATCATCTCCTGCGGAATGCGCGGAATGTCGTCCACCGACAGCGTTGGCAGGCACGAGACGTCCTGTTCGGCGGCCTGGATCTCTTGCAGCTCGGCCGCAACGCTATCCATTTTTTCCCACTCGCCGGCGCTGAGGCCCTTGGCGATCTCCGCAAGGGCCTCGCGCTCCTGTTCTTCGAGCTTTTGCGTATACGACTCGTCGGGCTTCATAATAAAGGTCGTAATATCGTCGCGCAGCTCAAGGTCGCCCGAGCCGTCCGCCTTGGGTTGCAAAAAGAAGCGCATCACGGCATCTTGCCAAAAATTGGGGTTGGCGTCCAGCTCGGACTGAAGACGCTCCATCTTGGCGTCTACCGTCATGCTCTCGTTGATGGCGCGCATGAGGTCGCCCTCGGCAAAGGGCGCATGCGCAAAGGCGTTCGAGACGGCGTACATGACCATGAGACCAAAGTTCGTTCGCGGCTGCTTCATAGCCAGCTCAGTCTGGTGCTGGATGGCCTCGACACGTCGCGGGTCAAAGCCTTCGCGCGCGACGTGCACCAACGACTCTTCAATGGTGGAGCGAATGCGCGCAAGGTCTTCGGGCTTGTCCGAGACACCCTGAACGCCAATACTGACAAAGGGATGCATGGTGGATCCGTCGTAGCCCGTGCCTGGCGCATAGTCCGGCGCCAGTTGCGAGTCCACGAGCGCTGCGTAAAGCGGCGCGCTCGCGCCATCGAGCAGGAGCGAGGACAGCACACGGCCCACAAGGTTCTGGTACTCTTCGTCGTGACGGTCTTGCTCCAGGGGCCGCGAAATGGCGACCTTGGCCTGGCGATCCAGAGGGGTCATGACCTCTGCCGGGCCCGTGACGATGACCTCGGACTCGACCTTGGCATGGTCGATGCGCGAGGTGGCCAAGGCCTGGCGCACGTCAAAGGCGTCCTGCGAAAAGTTGAAGCGCGAGAGAGCGCTCTCATTGATGCGCTCGAGGTGCGGCTCGAGCGGAAGGTCGCCGTACGTGAAGAAGATGGCGTTGCTCGGATGGTAGTGCACGCGATGAAAGTCGACGAGATCCTGATGCGTGAGTCTGGCGATGGACGTTGGCTCGCCACCGCTAATGTTGGCATAGGTCGTTCCTGGAAGCGTGGCCTGCTGGAGGCGGTAGTGGTAGAGCGTGGCGGCGTCTCCGAGTGTACCCTTCATTTCGTTGTAGACGATGCCAGTCCGTACAATGCGGTTCGGGTCTTCCGGGTCGCGCTCGAGACGGTGGCCCTCTTGCAAAAAGTCCATCTTGTCGAGTCGCGGGAAAAGCGTCGCGTCAAGGTAGACGTCCATGAGGTTGGCGTAATCCTTTTCGTTGAGCGTCGCGAACGGGTACATGGTGTGATCGCTGGCCGTCATGGCGTTCATAAAGGTGTTGAGGCTGCGCTTGATCATGTTGAAGAACGGATCGCGCACGGGGAAGCGCTCCGAGCCGCAAAGCACCGTGTGTTCGAGAATGTGCGGCAGACCCGTAGAGTCTTGGGCTGGGGTGCGAAAGGCCACGCTAAAGACATTGTTGGTGTCGTCGCAGGCCACGTGGAGGTGGCGCGCCGCGGTGCGTTCGTGCTCGAGGTGGTAGGCCACCACGTCGAACTCGGGCACGGGGCAGACCTCCTTGACCTCGAAGCCGTGCATCTTGCCACCCACCTGCAGCCACGCCGGTGCCGCGGCGCGAGCGGCGCCCCGCTGCGCGGCCGCTGTGCTCATGCCGCGGCGCGCCGCCATGGCGCCCGCGCTCGTTACGGCGCTCAAGCGCAAGTTCCTCGCCATCGGTCGATCGTACTCTGCCCGGGCGTCTGTCTCACAGTCGCTCCCAGGCTATCCATTGAATGCGTGCCATGCCCAGTAACAACAACAACAACAACAACAACAACAAGAGCAACCTGACAACAACAAACAAAAAAGAAGAAAAGTTAGACAGCAAGCGACGACAGGCGAGTTGTGTCAAGCCTGCATGGCGCCGAGGTCAGTCGTGTGCGTCTGCACGACAAACGTGAAAGACCAAGACCAATTTGAGATCGAGGATCGCGCCGCGCGCGTTGAACTAGCGTCAAGATCGATGCGCTTGCTCGTCGCTGCGATCTTGATGACGGCAAGCTTGGTTCTGACGCGGACCTTGTGCTGCTCTGCAGAAGAAGCGTCGATGCGCGGGGACGCCAAGCAGAGCCACGGGTTCGAAGTGCTCGCCAGCTGGGTACGCGAGCACGATGGCCGCGTAGACCGACGGCTGTCGCTGCAGCACGATGCGGCGAGCGGGACTCGCGGGGTCGTGGCGAGCGCAGATATTGAGGCCAATACAGAGATCCTCGTGGTGCCGTGGAAACTCGTTATTGGGGGGTCTGGCGAGGCTTCACGCCTCGGTACGGACGATGACGACGCGAAAAGAATGTGCGCGCTCATTGACGCATACGAGCACATCCTGGCCACGGCGGATCCATGGTATGCTCCATATGTGCGCATGGACGGAAGCATGCGCGGATTGCCGCAACCGATGCTCTGGAGCGACGCAGCCTTGGAGGCCTTGCAAGGTTTACCACCGCAAGATTGCAAACGCCACGTCCAGTGGTACATTCGAATCTGCCTCTCTGGTGAAAGACCACAAGAAGACTTGCAAGAGTCTCAACTTCACGCTCTTGTAAGCTTTATCACGCGTTCCAGCGACCGCGGCCTCATTCCCGTGTATGATCTTCTCAATCATCACAATGGCTTGCGTAATGTCGCAATCGATGCGCGCGAGGACAGTGTAGCTGTCGTCACCCTGCAAAAGGTGACTGCCGGCGAGCAGCTGTACAATAGCTATGGGGAAGGCTGGTCGCATGAACTTTTCCGTGATTATGGATTCGTCGAACCCTGGCCGCAGCTTTGGGGCATCGGCGACACCCTGCGTTACTACTTTTTGCTCTTTCCCGACAATGTCGTTGAGATCATGCCAGAGAAAATCTCAATGCATGATCGGCGAGGGCGTACTCTTGCCGAGCGCAGTGCCGCAGCCGCGGCGCGGACAGCTTCTTTGTCCATGGAGCAGCTCGCAGAGTTTGCCGGTGCTGCGAGGGCCTTTCTCCAAAGCTTGCCTACGACGGCAGACGAAGACGAGGCTTTGCTTTCATCGTTTACCGCGTCTTCTTTCCCGAATGTGAACCAGAGTCATACATTTGGAAAAGAAACGATGCTTCATTTGGCCATTGATTACCGACGCACATACAAGCGTGCCATAGAAACCGCGATGACTGTCGCGATGAGGGGTATGCTTGACAATTCTCGAGATGAGCTCTGATGTGAACAATAATAACAAATCATCAAAACGTACATGATCACCTGATTCATCTTGATACCCCCTTGGGGACACACAATAACAAGGCTTTCATTACATGGACGACCAGGAGGCGTCGACACTGTCAATCTCTGCGAGCTCTCTCTCTCTCTCGAGTTCCGGAAGTCTGGCTCGAGCAATGAGGTCGCCGTCGTCTGCTTTGATTGTTGCATCCTCGAGGTCGCGGTCAATTCTTTTGGGTTTCTTGGGAGAATCACGAAGGTACTTGACAAGCGATTCTACGCGTTGTCGAGCAAAGGTTCCTTTCGTTATCACAAAACCTTCTCCTCCGACGCCCGTTGTGTTCGTCGTTGTTTTGTTCTTTTATTTGTGAAAAGTCTTCTTACTCGACACGATAATTTCTGCTTTTAGCTCTAGAGAAAAGGGGTACAAAAATGCTGCTGCGATGACTCGCATCGAACACGCTTTCTCTTGTCCAAAGAAAGAGAATGCCAAAGTTGTTTCTGGGAACGGCCAAACGCCCAGCCGAAAAAAAGGAGAAAGAAGCTTCGGGCGATGTCCTCCTTTTCTTTCTTTTCTTTTCTTTTTTGCAGAAGTAGACAAGGCAAGATAAGACAAAGATAATTATGCCTCTTGCGCCACCGCCGGAGTTGAGGAAAGAAGTGGCATGTGCTTGATGGGTATCTCAAAGGTTTTGCCGGTGTCGACATTCTCCGCAAGAAGAGCGCCTTCCAAAGACCCACTTCTCGTGGTGAGTTCGGCACCACTAACATATTCAAAGACCTGTCCACTATCGTTAGCCATGTTGATGAGTTCAGGTTTGAGACCAACGACGCCATCGGCGAAGCGCTCAACCTCTGCCTCGATTTCGCCCTCCTCGTTCCGGAAAATCCAATGGCGACCCAGAATCCTGTATGTTGTCATGGGATTCGGGCCAATGTTGCAAAGCCGGACGCGGTAAAGGAACCAGGAAGAGCCTGGAATGTTGGAGGTATTTGTTGCTGTCAACTCGAGGCGGATGCCCTCCTCGGTGGTGTGGACCTGGGACGCGCGAGCCATGCGCCAAAAGGATGGCAAGGACTGCAACACCCGCGTGGAGCGCTCCATAACCTCGAGGCCTGCATCAATGTTTTTGAAGTGCATGTGCGCGAGATTGACGAGGTCGTGGTAGTTGACGGGCGGGTCGTCATTCTTGGATGTGAGATCATTTGCCCATTCCGCGACAATGTCATGATCGAGGGCCATCTTGTCCTGCCAGAGCTCGACCCTGTCCTGCAGCGTTGGCGTGCGAAAGAGCATACGGCCCGTGCCAAAGTGATCCTCTGCAATCGGGTCCGGGATGAGCACGGGCGTAAGCTTCGCCCAGCCCCCGGTCCCGCTGTGCCGGAGATCACGCACGATGAGCCTGTACATTGTCGTGGCGAGGTTCATGGTGCTGTCGCCTTGAAGCTTACTCACGTGCTTCTTTAGGTAGTCGCGTTCGCGCGTGCGCGCTTGTGTGCGTGCGAACGTGCCACGCCGAGCTCGTCTCGGTCCTGCGCGCTGTCCCCCTTCTCGTCCGTTTGCTGCCGTTTGGCGGACGGTCGCGGGCTGGGAAGGACTCTGTTCCTGCTGGTGCTAGCGATCTTGCGAACGATCCGATCGCTTTCGCTCTGTGTCTCCTCTCTCTCTCGCTCGCCCCTCTCCTCCAACTTGCACTTGCTCGCGCGCGGTCGGGGTGACGCCCGTAGCGATACAAGCAAGCGCGGGGAGTGGAGTGGGCTCGCGCGCCGTGCGGGCAAGCGTGTATTCGAGGGCGATGATTCTGGTTTGCCTGAGGGCAATCTGGCTGGGTCGATGCGCAGAGGCTCGTCGATGAATCAGTGATTCATTGACCATGGTGAATGATTCGTTGATTCATTGACAGACGTCAATCGCCTAAATAAATCTGACAATGAATGAATGATGCCAACCAGCCAGTTGAGAGTTTCTCGGTGGGTGGTGCGGTGTAGGTAATTGCGCCTCATCACCGGCTCTTGTGGAACACCCGCTGCTGCACATTACCTAACCTAGCCTTACAATCGACCAGGGGTGGGCGGTCCGGAAAGGGCATCATGAAGACGACAATGGAATGAGGAGGTGCTGCGGGGTCGTGACGGCCAAGTCGTACAAGAATCTGCGAAGACAACAAAGCGTTTGCTCGTCGCGTGGTCGGCGCACTGCGGGTCGTTAAAATTCGGGACCACTTGTTCGTGGTGGGCTGTCTGCTGCCACTGCACGCAGTCGCAGTCGACCTGTGGCGGAGCACAAGCTTTTGTTTGGAGAAAAGATAAAAACCAAAATGTTCGATGGACCTCTTCGCTTGGGCACATGGCTTTCCACAATGAAATGGAGCGTGAGATAAAAGAGACAAAGAAATGATGATTGTAATTTATCAGAACAACCATTGGTCCAGCTGGGCGAATCATGCATCGATGAGAACGGACGGTTGTGGCGCACGCGTACGTCGTCGTTCTTGTGGCATATACGTGGAGGAGTGCAGGCGGACTTTAAAAAAAGAGGAAGGGAAAAATAAAAGCAGCTCGAGTCGGGTTCATAATAGGACTCGTAGTCAGGCGCGAAATGGCTCGACGCGGTGCACAAGACTTCCTTTTTTCACCCAAATCTGACTGCACGAAAGACTGGAGCCCGTCTCGGTGACGAGGACGGAAATGTCTTCCTTTCGACCGATGTCACGCGTCCGCACCTCGATGTAGGTACTCGGGTAGCTAATGTAGGCCGCCGAAGAAGGCATGCTGAGCGTCTCTGGCTCGTAAATATGAGTGACCTCGCCGCGAGACCGTACATGGCCCGTAAAGCACGTGTGCGTGGTATGGATCGCCGTCGACAGCCTAGGATCTGTCAAACTCGTGGATGAAGTCGGGGCCGTCGCAGCAGCCGCCGCGCTGGCAGCTGCGTGCGGATTCGACCACAGCCCCGCAGCCACAACGTCTCCTTTTGTCCGCGTAACGCGGCTGGAAAGAGGTCTCGCGCCACGCGTCGCGGACGCCGCGCAGACTTTTCCCCAGAGGCCGCGCTGCATGGTGGTCAACATCTCCGTCGTCGCCGCCGCTCTCCTCTTTGCGGAATAGCCTCGCTGCAGCAAACAAAGCGGACTGGCCCACCGCGTCTCGAGCTCTCGCGTCCCTCGGCGTGTCTTTCTCGCGCGCGCGTAGCTCGTGGCGTCGCTCGTGGCGCGTTTAGTAAGTATACCTGGATTGCTTTGGCAGCTTTTCGAACTGATCTCACCTTACTTGTCTTGTATAGCAATACGCCGCCGCCTCGGTCAATCAATCAAACTCTCCGCCCTTGTGCACTTGTCCCCGTGTTTCACCCACTTTGAACAAGTAGTCTGCCTGTCGGGGACGCAGGCCCCGCGTCTCGTTCTGTTCCGTTCTTCTCCCGAGCCCGTTTCAAGTTCCGTATCCGTTCCGCATTTGGTCCGTATACCGCGAGTGGAGCGGGCGCGGATAGGCGACTTGCAGGCGCGGAGAAAACGAGTGTGCGGGCCGGGCTGCCGGACTTGTACACAGGCAGGGACGATGACATGATGAGGACTCGGAGGAGCGACAGACAGCACGATCCGCGGCAGCGCGAAGCCAGAAGCAGCGCGGCGCGGCGCGGCGTGGCGCGGCGCTCGCGAGCAGAGGCGCTCGCGCGCAGATCCGCTCGCGAGCAGAGGCGCGCAGAGCGGAAACCGGAGGCCGCGCTGGACGCGTCGCGGGTCCGGCTGCTGGGGCGACGCGTGGCAAGATGATGGCGGCGAGGCTGGCCGTCGCGAACGGCGCGCGCGGGGCGCCGCCTCGCGCGGCGGGCCGTGCGCGGTGGATCCGAGGACTATCGAGCGCGGGTCTCCGCCTGGAGTCGTGCCTGGCGAGAGCGAGCGTGGGAAATAACGAGGACAGGAATTGCCAGGTGCGGCAGCAGGCAGGGTGGACCCGCACTGGGACGCCGTTTCGGACCGCCAGCATGAGCACGGGGATCCCCAAGGAGGAACCACGGCTGCTGGAGCAGATCAAGGAGTTTTACGATCGCGCCAGCGATCTTCTGGATTTGGATGAGGGCGAGCTAGAGCTCATCAAAGGCTGCGACGCGGCCCTGCGCGTGACCTTTCCGTTCAAGCGCAAAGACGGCACGATTGTGGTGATTCAGGGGTACCGCGCGCATCATAGCCGACACCGGCTTCCCGTAAAGGGCGGTATGCGTTTCTCATCGAGCGTGGACTTGCAAGAGGTCGAGGCGATGGCCTCGCTCATGACGCTAAAATGCGCCGTCGTGGACGTGCCCTTTGGCGGTGGCAAAGGCGGTATCCGCATCAACCCGAGCGACTACACGGAAAAGGAACTGGAGCGCATTGTGCGTAGATTCACGACAGAGTTGGCGAAAAAGTCCTTTATCGGCCCTGGGCGTGACGTCCCTGGTCCTGATCTTGGCACGGGATCTCGGGAGATGAGCTGGATGGCCGACACGTACGTCAAGCTCTTTGCCGGAACAGACATCCACGCCAATGGCGTGGTCACGGGCAAGCCTTTGAGCATGGGAGGCATCGAGGGCCGCACTGAGGCGACCGGACTGGGCGTGTACTATTCTGTACGAGAATTCATGAGCGACAAGAGCATCATGGAGCAGGCAGGTCTGGGCGACAGCGTCGGCACAAATCTCGTGGGGCGCAGCTTCATCTTGCAAGGGTTCGGAAAGGTGGGCTATCATGCAGCGCTGTACATTAGTCGCGCCGGCGGGAGGATTGTGGGTGTGAGCGACCGCAAGTGCGGCATTTTGCGATGGGGTGGCATCGATCCTGAGGCGCTTAAGCAGCACAAGGACGCCCACGGAAGCGTGGACGGCGCCTTTGCCGACGATGACCTTGACGCCGTGTACCGCGGCTCCGACGTGAGCAAGCTTTTGGAGGAGGCTTGCGATGTTTTAGTGCTCGCGGCCTTTCAGCAGCAGATTCATGTCCAGAACGCTTCACGCATCAAGGCGCGTATCATTGTGGAGGCGGCTAACGGGCCAGTGACCCCGTATGCGGAGGAGATCCTGGAGCGGCGGGCCGACGGCGCTGCTGTCATCATCCCGGACGTGGTGGCAAGCGCGGGCGGCTTGACGGTGTCATACTTTGAGTGGCTCAAGTCGCTTTCGAATGTGCGTTTTGGCCGTCTCACGAAGAAGTGGGAAGAGCGAAGCAAACTTGTCATGCTTGAGGCCTGGGAAGACATTGGCGGCTCGGTGGACGCAGAGAAGCGTCATCGTGTTTTGCAAGGCCCCTCGGAGCGCGATATTGTATTTTCCGGCCTTGCCGACAGCATGATTGTCGCTGCGCAGGACACCATTGAAACCTCGAAGCGGCTCAACTGCTCGCTTCGCCAGGCGGCCTATGTGAACAGCATTGCCAAGATCCACGAGAGTATGAAGCATGCTGGCTTGCTTTTGGCATGAGAGGACATGCAATCATCCCATCTTTACCAATGTTGCTTGGGAGACGGATGAGTGCATGGATGGATGGATGGATGGATAGATTTGCAAGCAAATGTTGCCCTCGTCTTTACTATAATTTCGCGGAGCTTTGATCATGTTTATCGCTTTTTGTTTTGTTTTGTTGGCCTTTTTAGGCCTACATCTTGCGTGCAATTACAAAATAAAAAATGGAAAAGGATGAAAACAAAAAAGGAGAAAAAAGCGGAGAAAGTATAAATAACAAGGGCTAACCACCACCTGCTTACGCCGCTGACAAACAGACCACGGAACCCAGCGATCGGAGCGCGGCGCTGCGGCGCGCTCGAATCACAGAGGATGGCGCAGCAGCGCAGCAGCGGCAACACGCAGCAGAGTGAGCAGACGGTGCGTAGCGCACCCGCGTTCCGTGCGACGCTGGGGAGCGCGCAGGTGCTGTACACGACCCTTCGAGGCATTTCGAATGGAAAGAAGGATCAGCACGCAACGTGCGAACTGGACGCACAGGGCCTGCAGTTCGTGGTGACGGACAAGTCGCTGGCAGCACAGGGCCTGGCAAACCTGAGCAGCAAGTTATTCGAAGTCTGGGATTTGTGCGGCAATGGTTCATTGCGATTTCGCGTAAACCTGACGGTTCTGCTGCAGTGTTTGGGGATCCTTGGCAAGGAACTCACGGACACCATGCTCAAACTCTCGTACCATGACGACGAGGAATGCTTTAATCTACACTTGGTCGAGGGACGTGTGGTGACCGAGTGCAAGATCCGCACGCTCTTTGACGAACTTCGCGCCGATGGGCCCGTTGAAATTGACAACGACGACCATGCGAGCATGAACAATGACGACAATGACGATGACGGCGACAACGATGATGGTGACGACGCGGTGCGAAGATCGTTGCGCGCGGGGGCACGCGGCGCGCGTGCTGACTTTCAGGCCGACTTTCGAAGCGCTGCAACGGTGAACCGCATGGTGGTCAAGTCCGCGCAGCTCCGCGACGCCTTTGCGGAACTGGGCGAGTTGACGGGCGCTGCAACGGTGGCTGTCCTCATGTCTCCGAACAAACCATTTTTTCGCCTTTCTGCAGACGGCCAGCTCGCGAGCTGCAGCGTGGATTTTCCGCAGGGTGACGAGTCGTTTTCCAGCATGAAGTGCGAGGAACACATGGTCCGGACCTACCGCGCCTCGCTGCTCCAGCTCGCAGGCCGAGCGCTCCCTTTTGCAGATAAGACATTTGTTCGCATGAACAAGCATGGCACGCTTGGGCTCCAGCACCTCATTCAGCAGAGCGATGGTGTCAAGTCTTATGTTGAGTTTTATGTGCTATCCGATGCTGGCGATGCCAGTCATCTCGACCAAGACCACGACAACGGTGAAGATGAACATGGTGGCCTCACCCACCCGTATGATGATGCAAACAGTGCCGGCCAGCAGCTTGCCAGTCCTGCTGATAGTGACCACGGCTTTCAAGCACCGACGGAGGCGGCGGATCCATCGCAAGCTTCTGCCTTCTCGTCCACGCACAGTATTTACTAGAAATATCCTTTTACGTTTTTTTTTTCTTGCTTTTCTTCCCCCCTTTGGTCATCGCCAATCAACTTGAAAGTTTTATCAAAAGACCAAGAAGAAAGAAAACACAGAGCGGGGCAAACAAACGTATGATGACAATGGAAAAAAGAGAAAGTTATACAACTTCCCTTCCACCACGGACAAGAAACAATCAAAGACTGACCAGAATTCCCCACAAAAACAAGGTCAAGACCAAAAATAGCCAATGATTCGCCAAAAAACAAAAGGAAAAGGAAAGAGAAGTTAGTTAGACGTTGATGGCGCGCGAGAGGAGCTGCACACGGTTGAGCAGCACGTCGCCCTGTTTGATTACACTTTGGTAGCGCGCGTTGGTCTCATTGGGCTGACTGGTCTCAATGACGCCGCCAACCTTGTCGATCTTGGCGTTAAGACGGTTGGAGGAGATGAAGTGGGAAAGCTCAGTGTCGAGAAAGCCGACCGAGACGCCAAAAGACTTGGCCATCGAGCTGATGGTGACGCTCTTGTACGACTCGAGAAACTGCTGGTAGGCCTTGACGCGAACCTCGCGGAAAAACCAGTCCTTATGCTGCGCAATGTAGCGATCTGTACAGAGGCGTTGGTTGAGCTTGACGAGAGAGACGAAAAATCCGCGGTAGTCGCAGTCATGCAAGGTGTTCATGAACTCTTGAAGACTGTCAACCTCGCGAACGACAGAGAGGACCTCTGGAGAGTCGATGATTTGCTTTTTGAATTCCACACGGCCAAGAGCGAGCACACTCGTGACAACCGTGTAAAAGATAAAGGTCTCGTACGTGCAGAGCTCAGTGGAAGTAAAGGTCGCAACGGCCGAAAGAAAGTCCTCGGCAGCCTTTTTAAAGTCGCGCGAGGCCATTGAATAAAGTCCTCGGTAGACCTTGAGACGGTTGCGGCGATCCCAGTCGCCTCCCTTTTCCATGAGACGTTCCGCCTCGTCGAGGTTGGTCTTTGCGAGAGAATAGTCGCCCCAGAAGAAACCCAGAATCACCTTGCGCAAGACAACGTCAATGAGCTGGCCCGTTGACATGGACTTGAGGCCCGCAACCTCGTCGTAGGCAGCGAGTGCCTCCTCCAAAGAGCCCGTTAGGGAGCGGAACTTGGCAAGCTTGAGCTGCGCCTCCATGACCTCGATCTCACCGTGGTTCTCCTCGGCATCAAACTTGCGGTCCTCGAGAGCGTCGAGTTCTTTAGCGTTCGATTTTTCCATGGACTTGACCAGGCTGCTGTCAAGCTTGAGCAGGCCCTGGTCGCAGGCAAGTTTGTAGAAAACAACCATGTTGTGGTCCTGAATGCGTTCCATGAGCGCCGATTCTACATCGCTCTTGTTGGGCACCAAGCTGTCTGAGCATTCGAGCATGAACTTGAGCTCGGCAACCTCCATGCCTACGTCCTGGCCCTCGTCCTCGTCAGGCGGCCCGCCCGTCGTCGTCGTCGAGGCGGCGCCAACCTTGGCGGGCGCCTGCTCGGCTTGGCCTTCGAGCTCCATGGCGTCCTCCTCGTCGGGCCGCTTCTTGGTCTTTCTTTTCAGCATGCGGAACATGGTGGCGGCGGGCTGCCTTGCGCGTGCGGCGCTCCTCCTCCTTGCCTCGCTCGCTCCGTTCCCTCCCTCCGCGCGCGAAAGAGAGAGAGAGAGAGACAGAGAGAGAGCTCGTCCTCGATCGATCGATCGATGATCTATCGCGGTCTGAGGCACCGAGCGAAGTTCGCCCAACGGCGACCGCGTCCGGTATTTAGGTATCCGGCATAACAACATGGGACACATGTTAGCGGACGGAGTCTTTGGCTTGCGCAGCACGGCGAGCGAATGAGCATCGTGCGGCCGATCGGGCAGACACGACAACAGCAACGAGACCCTGGGGCGCGGGGAGGGAGGGCCCGCGAGCGCGCGCGCGCAGAGAGGTCGAGGCAGGATGGTAGCACAGGCGGCAAAGACGTTCCTTGCGGCCGTGCTCGTGGTGACGGCCCTGTGCGCCAGGTCCGGTCAGGCGTGCATGCCGTCGAACAGCGACGGCTCGGTGACGCTCGGGGAGACGACTTTTGTCTGCCTTGTGCGCGACAACTCGGCCTACGCGCTTTCCAAGCCGCGCGCAGATCGGTACTCGCGCCTAACGTACGACCAAAGTAAGTTCACTTGCAAAGCTGATGGCAAAAGGACAACCAGACACATTGAGAGAGAGATTGATCGACATCAATCGCTCAACCGACCGACCAACAGACTGACAGACTGACTGACTGACGGACGGACGGACGGACGGATGGCTTTACGAAATAGCTTACGAGGAAAACCGCGACAATTGCCAGGAACAACTCTTTCATATTGAAAGCATGGGCGTCCAATCGAGCTTTCGGAAGCGGTATTGTACCGAGGCCGACGATGGCACACTGCTCTTCTTTCCCATCCTGACTGCGATCATCAACGTTGACGAAAACGGGGTCACGGATATCTCTTGGGACGACGGCTGCTACTTTACAGATGGATCTGTTTCCGAAAGCGTGCAAACATGTGTGGCAAATGCGTATGGGTTCAACACCTCGAGTCCTATTGACAGCGTTCCCGCGCCTTCGCAGGGAAGTGACACTGCGCTCACGCGAGAAGTTTGCGATAGCGAGCCGGATGGCTTTTGCGATCTCGCCGTCTATGTGGCCTGGACCGGAAAGGACTCGAATGGTAACTACTTTGGAAGTTCCGGTCGTCGCTTCAGCGTCTTTCGTGATTACGATCTCCAAATTCAATACGACGCGATGCGACTCTTCCTTCTCAACGAAAAGTGATGCACTCGCGTCCACGATTCTCCCTGATACGATTACCAAAATGTGATTTAGGTTTCTTTTTTTGTTCTCTTCATTTCAAAGAGAGAAAAAGGGCTCTTGCTTTCCTTTTTCCTGAGCAAAATGACAAATAATGCTGATGCCGAAAGGCACAACATTCGAAACCATTTGTTCTTTCTTAAAGTGCACTGACGCGATTTCTCCAACTCTTTTCGTCAAAAAAAAACAGAATCAAACTCAATTGACGCTGCCTCTTCCACCATACGACATTTCATCGCCGCATCTACAATTTCACGTCCGTTTCCTCCGTATGTTATTTCTGTTTCCTCCGTACGTAGGCCTGTTCCCGCTCGCGACCGAATCGCAAGCGCCAATCGCAGTCCACACCAGCCTAATGGCCTACAAACCTCCACTTGTACAACTAATATATGTATGACTGGGATTGAACAATCCACATCAGCCAAGAAATGGCAGCAGCTCCGTGTTGGTGTAATGGTAACATCTGACGCTCTCACCGTCAACCCCCGGGTTCGATTCCCGGACATGGAATTTAATTTTTTGCTTTTTTTTTCCAAGCAGCAAAAGAGTCGTCTCACAGTCGATGCGTGGAAATTGAACTTCAGTTTCTGATTCATCTTAAAGTCTAAAACGAGCCCCAATAACGTCCGGCGTGAGCAGCGGCTGCAGCTTTTTCAGGACCTTTTTGCGCTTGTCACTGCTCTTGATGCGCTTCGTCATGTACTGACGGAGGCGCTGCGCCCGGACTTTGGTTCAGGCCTCTTGCACCGTCCCGAAGTTGGCATAGTATAAATCTGCGCTCCGTTTTGACGGGCAATTGGCAACGTGCTGATGACAGCCTTGGCTGCTGTTCCCGGTATCTTTGAGACACCATGCACAGAAATAGCATGAGCAGTTGTTGCTACACTTGAGCGCACAACACCCATCAAAATCGGCAAAGGCTGCCGAGCAACGGGGGCACGACATGGTCAAGACCTCATTCTGGATCTTGCGAAGATGATTCTGGGTTTCCGGATCGAGTCCATGATCGCGAAGTGCTTCATCGACGCGCCGCTGGACATCACGCTCGTGCTCTCGCGCCAACTCGCGCTCCTTGTGCTCGCTCACAATCTTTTGAAGCACCTTGTAGACATTTTCCGGTACCGCAGCTGCAATGGTACGTTCAGAGATATGGAGATCGCAGTCAGGCGTGATGCATTTCAGGCTACCGTTTTCAAGGATTTGCACGTGCCCGTCAGATTTCCGCCGCCACGTTGCCACCGAGGTGCGCCCGGTCTTCGCGTGCGGCGAGCCTGCCGAGCTCGCAAGAGCTATCGAAGTGGGTTTGCACCTGGCTGCCCCGAGAAGAAAATCCAGCCTTGAAAACGATCCGATGATCACGCGTGACCTAGAAGCCACCGTCCGCGATAAGCAGGCGGACTGTCACACGTGATCGTCCGCGAAAGGCAGCTCTGAAGGGAGAGCGACAAGGACATGAGCGAGAGCTTGACAAGTTCAAGGACGACAAGAGGAAGATGATGAGGACAATGAATACGCGAAGGCGCGAAGGCGTGTTTTCGGACGCGGTTCCGGCGACGCGAGCGAGTTGCAAGAGGAGCGGTGATGCAAAACGTGAGTGTGTTTGACGAGCTGCGGCTCATGGAGGCTCGTGAGCAGAAAAGGCCATCTTACGCAGTCCGACGACTCGACCTTGTGAGCCAGGAGCAAACGAGGCGAAGGGAAAGCCGCAGCAGGGACTTTGGCCTCGACGAGCACCTCAGGTCACCGGCAAACATTCTATCAAGGCAATGACATTTCAAACATTCTCGCAGCATAAACTACTCAAACCTAAAGTTGTCGCCGAGGATATCCGGCGTGAGGAGAGGTTGCAGTCTCTCCTGGACGTTGGCACGTATGCCTGCGTCTTCGATTTTCTCTGCCATGTAGCGACGAAGACGCTGCACTCGAAGCCGAACCCAAGCTTGCTTTACAACAGCAAAATCGCTAAAGAATGAGTCTTCTTCGCCAGCAGGCTTTGACGCGCATGTTGTAACGTGCTGATGGCAAGCATCTGAGTCATCGCCTGTGTCCTGCAAGCACCATGCGCAAAAGTAGCATGGGCAAGCGGCACATTTGAGAGCGCAGCAGCCGTCAAAGTCAGCAAAGACAGTCGAGCAACGCGGGCACGACATGGCGAGGACCTCATTCTGGATGGTACGAATGTGGTTCTGTGTCGTCGGGTCCAACCCATGCTCGCGGAGCGCTGCGTCAACGCGATCACGGAGCTGACGCTCTTGTTCGGCTGCAGCGTCTCGCTCAACGTGCGCGCGTACAATGCCGAGTAGAGCTTCAAAGTCCTCGTCTGGAACCGCGGCTGCAATGGAACGTCCAGGGACGAAATGGTCGCAGTCTGATGAAAAACATCGCATACTTCCATCCCGTCGTACGTTAACGTGAGCCTGAGGCTGAGCAGCGGCGCCAACTGACTCGCTCAGGCACTCTCTGCACGTGAAGTGGCCGTCGGCGCAAGGGACGCCCTCACTGACGAGCCAATTGTCAAGACAAATTATACACGAGGCGACCTTCACAGGCTCGATCTGGAACGCCTCGTGACGCAAGGCTGCGAGTGCAGTCGGCCGCTGATTCGGGTCTGCGGATTTCAGATCCGAAATGAGCGAGCGAGTTGCGTCGGATATCTCTGCGTCCTCGAAGAGCTCCGCGAGAACCACGCCCACGGAGAACATATCCACGGCAGACTCGACCTTGTCGACATTTCCGTTGCGCAACTCGGGCGCCATGTACGTGATCGTCGCCTGCAAAGGCTGCGTCATGGTCACGTCGTGCTTCTGGACGCCGTCAAAGTCCCCAAGCACCGGTGACAGACCCTTTGCAAGAAAGACGTTTCCTGGCTTGATATCGCAATGCACAAGGCCTCGCGAGTGCAGATCGTGCAGGCCGCTCAAAAGACCGATAGCAATACGTCTGCGCGTCGCCAAGTCTGCATGGGGATTATCGACGATCCAAGTGGCAAGATCGCCGCCTTCGTAAAAGGGCATTAAAATGCAGCCGTGATGCGCATCCTGCATGAACACGCCCTGAATCTGGACAATGTAGGCCGATTGAATCTGGGCAAGGGCCGCAACTTGATGGTAAAATCGACTGCTCCATGCCTCGCTGGCGAGATGAAAGGCCTTGAGCACGAGATCGCGGCCATCGGGGCCACGCACTTTTTGCACAGACTTGCCAGGCTTGGACGCAAGCTCCTTGAGAGTGACAAAGTGCTCACGACGAGCCGTCGTCCGCCATAAGCCCAGCTTGGACAGCTCCAGCGGTGCTCCGTCGTCGCCCACACCCAGGCGCTTCAGCCACTCTTGATCCCGGAGCAGCTCAGGGTAGTGCTCTTCTGCATGACGCAACAAGCGAGCTCGCTTCTTGCGCAGCTCACTGTCCAGTTTGTCGACACTTCCGATTTGAGCAAGCTCTCGCTCCAGGTCAGCGATTCTCGCTTGAGCTTCCTCGTCACCTCCTCTGGCATCCTCGCGGGCGTCGTCGAGTTACATAGCAAGATGCTTGCGTTTTCTCGTCTTGTTTCTGAGACTCTTGAGAAGAAGCTCTGCCCCCTCGGTGTTCGGCTCGGTAAGTCCAGACGTGAGGCGCGAGAGCAAATGCCCAAGGTCCTTTACGCGCGAGACCACGCTCGAAATTGTGCGAGTGTAAAAGGAGAGCATACAGGCCAGCGCACATCGCACTTTGTCGAGCGGGGCATCTGCCATGGGATCGCCTTTCTTCAAGACGTTGAGTTCCGCAATAAATGCTTGATGCACGTCCTGAAGTTCCAATACCAACTCCTTGGATCTCTCGGGATAAGTCAGCGTCATGAAGAATGTAGGCTGAATGCCAAGGCGCCTCGTGCTCTCTTCTAGTACGTTGAGAGCTGCAGTGGTGCGCTCGCGTGAAGCAATTATGTCATGGCGAGCCTCCCACGCCTTGATGGCCTCCATCATGGTTCGAGTCGTCTCCTGTACTTGTCCAAAGGTCACTAGCTCCGCTGCATCGTCGACGTTTGCCGGTTCACCCAGGATGTCTCGCCAGAGCTTGCGACAAGTATCGGCCACATCGTTTGCATCATCTTCAAGCTCATGAAGCTTGATTTGCGAACTCTTTGCGAGAGTCTCTCGAATATACGCGATAAGGTCGCGCCGCATCTGGTTCCGTTCATGGATCTTTTCTGGGTCTGTCTTGACGGCTTCCTGCAGTGTGGCGAGCGCTTGCTCTTTCCCAGATACAGTTGCTTGCTGCGAGTCAAAGTCTGCAACAATGGCAATCGGGTTTTCGCGTGAGAGCTGCTCGGCAAAGAACTCGCGCAGCATTGGATGATGGAGTTCAGCCTTTTCCTCGCTGCGCTTTGCCCGGGCATTGGAAAGCTCCGCGGCAAGAATCTCGAGCTTGCTCGTTTGCCCAGGACCTACAAACACTTGCAGCAACACACGGCGGTCTTGCAAGCTTGCTATCCCCAATTTCTCAAGCTGGGCGGAAGTGAGACAGCGAATCTTTTTCAATGTCTGCCTGCCCTGCTCGTAAAGCTTGACAACCATCTCTCGCAGTGTGTTGGTTTGTAGCTGCGTTAAAGGCAGCGAGTGTACAAAAAGAAGGAAGGCGGACAGCTTCGTATGATCTTTTGAAGAAGCATTCGCAATTGCCTTCCTTAATCCGAGAGACTCGCTCGAAAGACTCGCGCTGTGCTTGAATAGAAGCTTGGCTATAATAAGACCATTGTTCTCATCATCATCGGCTTCGCAAACGTGAAACAGCGCTGTCTGACCTAAAGTGTCCCGCGCGTCGATTTGAGTCCCGCCAACGACCAACTTTTCTGCCTCCAAGATGTCCCCATTCTTGCACGCCTGCATAAGAGGCGTCTGACTCTGTTCGTATAGAGTTTGATTGCGTTCGAGAGCGGCCTTGATAGCAGGATTGTCGTAGTCGATGCTGTATTATAAAGTGTCAGAAGAAGGAATTGATGCGGGTTGTGAGCTCTTTTTGGAACTTACTCGAGCGTTTGCAATGTTTTGTTTTCTGTAAGTGCGTTCGCCAGCGCCGTAGCGCCCTCTGCGCCGATCTCGTTCTCCTGAAGACTGCGCTCGTCATAAAATGAGACGCCAAGATGAACAAAATCGCGCCCAAGGGTTGCATTCCGTCGCAAATCATGCGTGCGTGCATGCGTTAGAATTGGTCAGCTTTTGTTGCTTTCTTCTTGGGCTTCTTGCCTCACTGTCACTTTGTCGCAATGACTTACTCTAGCGTCTGCAGCGACTCGTTCTTTACGAGTGCGTTCGCCAGCGCCGTAGCGCCCTCTGCGCCGATGTTGTTCCGCCCAAGACTGCGCTCGTCATAGTATGAGACGCCAAGATGAACAAAATCGCGCCAAGGGTTGCATTCCGTCGCATCACGCATGGGTGCGTGCATGCGTTAGATTTGGTCAGCTCTTGTTGCTTCTTGGGCTTCTGGCCCCACTTTCACTTTGTCGCAATGACTTACTGTAGCGACTGCAAAGACTTGTTCTTTACGAGTGCGTTCACCAGCGCCGTAGCGCCCTCTGCGCCGATGTTGTTCCCCCCAAGACTGCGCTCGTCATAGTATGAGACGCCAAGATGAACAAAATCGCGCCAAGGGTTGCATTCCGTCGCATCACGCATGGGTGCGTGCATGCGTTAGATTTGGTCAGCTCTTGTTGCTTCTTGGGCTTCTGGCCCCACTTTCACTTTGTCGCAATGACTTACTCTAGCGACTGCAAAGACTTGTTCTTTACGAGTGCGTTCACCAGCGCCGTAGCGCCCTCTGCGCCGATGTTGTTCCCCCCAAGACTGCGCTCGTCATAGTATGAGACGCCAAGATGAACAAAATCGCGCCAAGGGTTGCATTCCGTCGCATCACGCATGGGTGCGTGCATGCGTTAGATTTGGTCAGCTCTTGTTGCTTCTTGGGCTTCTGGCCCCACTTTCACTTTGTCGCAATGACTTACTGTAGCGACTGCAAAGACTTGTTCTTTACGAGTGCGTTCACCAGCGCCGTAGCGCCCTCTGCGCCGATGTTGTTCCCCCCAAGACTGCGCTCGTCATAGTATGAGACGCCAAGATGAACAAAATCGCGCCAAGGGTTGCATTCCGTCGCATCACGCATGGGTGCGTGCATGCGTTAGATTTGGTCAGCTCTTGTTGCTTCTTGGGCTTCTGGCCCCACTTTCACTTTGTCGCAATGACTTACTGTAGCGACTGCAGCGACTCGTTCTTTACGAGTGCGTTCGCCAGCGCCGTAGCGCCCTCGTCGCCGATCTTGTTCCACTGAAGACTGCGTTCGTCATAGTATGAGACGCCAAGATGAACAAAATCGCGCCAAGGGTTGCATTCCGTCGCATCACGCATGGGTGCGTGCATGCGTTAGATTTGGTCAGCTCTTGTTGCTTCTTGGGCTTCTGGCCCCACTTTCACTTTGTCGCAATGACTTACTCTAGCGACTGCAGCGACTCGTTCTTTACGAGTGCGTTCGCCAGCGCCGTAGCGCCCTCTGCGCCGATGTCGTTCCACCCAAGACTGCGCTCGTCATAGTATGAGACGCCAAGATGAACGACATCGCGCCAAGGGTTGCATTCCGTCGCATCACGCATGGGTGCGTGCATGCGTTAGATTTGGTCAGCTCTTGTTGCTTCTTGGGCTTCTGGCCCCACTTTCACTTTGTCGCAATGACTTACTCTAGCGACTGCAGCGACTCGTTCTTTACGAGTGCGTTCGCCAGCGCCGCAGCGCCCGCGTCGCCGATGTTGTTCTCCTGAAGACTGCGCTCGTCATAGTATGAGACGCCAAGATGAACGACATCGCGCCAAGGGTTGCATTCCGTCGCATCACGCATGGGTGCGTGCGTGCATGCGTTAGATTTGGTCAGCTCTTAATTTGGGAGGTCTCAGAATTTGTCATTTACGTACTCGATTTCTGTCGCACCGTTTTTGATCGCCTCAACTGCTTTTTGGAGTGCACCATCGCCACGGAATCTCATCATTTCTACCTCGTTGCAACTTGTAGCTTCTTACGCGGCCTCTTCACGAAGAGCACAACTTCAGATTGATGCTCTGCTGGGACCAGTATACGCTTGCAGCTGATACAACGTCGACACGTCTTTCTCCAAGATGACGTGAATCTGGCCACGAGAGCGAGGACGTTGTCAAGCGACGAGCGAAAGGAGCCAAGACCGCAGCGGCGCGGCAGCCAGAGAAACTTGGCGCCACGTGCACGAGGGCAAGACGGATGCGTTGTTCGTTTAGCGCGGCTTCTCTACGAGCGTCTCGCGCTTGGTGGCACCGACGCAAGCGCGCAGCAGCCAGACAGGCGAAGACAACGACCGTCTAAAATTCAGCTCGTTAGCCGATCGCCCGGTACGTCGCGCGGGTCGAGGGTAGGCAAGAAGGGCGCGCAGCGAAGTGAGCGCAGGAGGGGGCGCCACACGCACGTACGAGCGCGTACGAGCGCGCGCGCGTTTGCCTGGAGCCGAGCCCGCCAACGTGTGATCGATCGCGTTCTGCTCGCATCGCGCTCTCGCGAGGATCGGCCGGGGAAACTTTCTCGTCGGTCGGGCAAACGAGGCTCCACAATCTCATTACACCTGCCTGGCTGCGCAGACCTGAGTTTATCCGTGTAGCGCCGGATATTCTCCGAAGCGCGCTCAGAGATGAGATCTGCCCAGCTGGGCGCGACTGCGGAAGAAGCGGGACAGGCCAGACGGGCAACGAGGGGCGCGTGGCAGACGCGTCTGATGAGCAGGGATGACTGGCAGGCGCGGCGCTGGTGACGCCGACGCGCGCATGGAGTGAGACGCTACAGCTGCAGGTGCGCCGCGAACAGACCTCGCTTCGTCCCTTCCAGGGCTAGATGGAGCGCGCGACGAAGTGGTCTCCGCCGCCGGGGATGGGCGATGAGACCGTCTTGTCGAGCTGCTCTTTAGCAGTGTCAAGGAAAGAAGAAAGGGAGGGCGCTCTTTGGTTTGACGACGCGCGCTTCCACCGATCCGCTGCTGGGGCTTTCGCGTCGCAGTGGGCCCCCAGAGGTCGATGGTGATGGAAAACGTTGGGCTCCTGCGCAGGACCGCAAAGCAGAGAGATCATTTGTTCAAGGCCGAGGTTTCACCTCTCTGCTGGCTGATGCCAACTTTGCGAAGTAGCTCGCAATTGCGTTGCGCTTGTAATTTGCGTTGCGCTTGTAATTTGCGTTGCGCTCACGATTTGTGTTGCGCGGAATACGTCGCGCATGCAAAGCAGGTGACAGTGAGTGCAAGAAGTTCGTTTTG
>BGKB01000292.1:0-27926 GCA_003116975.1 Aurantiochytrium sp. KH105 | reverse complement strand
ATATGAAAGGTTCTTTTGATGCAACGTAGTCTAACCCCCACGCGTCTATTCCATAACGCACAGGCAAAAGCGAAAACCAAAACAAAAAAGGAGCGAGACGAGGAGCGCGAAAGTCCGAGTCCCATCAGCAGCGCCAGCGACAGTGGCGTTGGCCTTGAGGGGAACGCGCAAGGGCACGCTGCAAGGCCGCGCGAGACCCCTTTTGGCCGGGACGCCGCCTCGGGTGGAAAGTCGAAAGGAAAGGTGGTCACTACATGGATGGCCATGGCAAAATCCGCGACCCTCCGTGCCGAGAAGAACGAGATCGCGGCGCGCAACGCCAAAGGCGGAATCAGCTCGATGCCTGTGAGAAGCGTGACGAATTCGTAGCGCCTGAAGACCTCGAGGAGACTGATGTCAGCCGGGACGGAAAGAGATCACCGAAAGAACTCGTGAACATGCCGCAGCAGAAGTCCGGAACGCAGGGTGCGCAAGCCGTCTCGGAGGACGCCGCGCCCAATGTCAGCGTCCTGTTGCACGAGCCAGACAAACTTCAAGCTATGGTATCGGAAATATGGAGCATGATGAAAGGCAACGAGTGCTTTGCGGATCTGCTTGAGCGCGAAAATCAAGCGCTCAAGGGACAAATGCATGACATGAAAGCCGAACATTTGCGCGAAGTGGAGACGCTGAAGAGTGAGATCGCCACGCAGCGCAAAAGTCTTGAACACGAGCTTGAAAAGTCACAGTTCAGGTCCGCCGCCGAAATCAAGCGCTTACGTGAGGAACTTGAGGCACAAAGACAATTGCATGACACAGAAATGCTTCAAATGCAAAAGGTCGACTCTTCTTTGATACATGTAAACGAGCACGCTATGAAGCAGGAAGAAAGAGTAGCAGTCTGTTCGGAGAGTATTTGCAAGGACGCTCAAAATGCGTGCAACGAACAAAATTTGCATGCTAACCAGCCCGAGCAAGCTCTGCAGAGCGACGATTTGAATTTGTCTGCAAAGGAGAATCGCGAGAGAAATGTCGCTTTTTCGAATGCATCTATCCGCAAAGCGGTCAATGATGCAGAGGACAACGATGCAGAGAATGACTTTAATTCTGCCGCTTCCATTGATTTTCTTTTTGAGGGCAGCCAACGTTCGGCCAACTCTGTGGGCCCCACGCAAGACGAGGTCATGGGCACCCCGCAAAGTCGCCGCTCTACAAAGTGTTCGAGCGGGCCTCCAACCCAGGATGAGGTCTGCTTTTCCCCGCATAGAGCAAAGCGATCAAACACGTCGAGCCCGGAAGACGTTCACTTCGCCAACTCTCCTGCGAGTCGCAGCGCGCCTCATCTTTCAAGCAGCGCCGATAAATCACCACAGACTCGAACGAACTTTGCTCCCCGATCAAGGTGCCCGTCTCATTGTGCGCCACGGACACCTCGAATGGACAATCGAGAGCGCAAACTGTCTCCAAGTTCGAGAATTTCAGCGCGGACCCCAAAGTGGAGTGACAAGCCTTCGAGCAAGGTATTTTCCGCGTCAAAGCCAGCACACAGACACAAACCGAATGGGCGTTTTTTCCCGGGACGCTCGCCTTCACAGAAGCGCAGACGTCTGCGGGAACATGATCAAGAAGAGGAGGAAGAAAGTTTGCAAACATCTTTGCAAAGCAACAAGAGAACACCACTCGTGAGCAAGAATGGCGCGCAAGAGACAGCAGCAGGAGAAGCGCTTGCCCCGGGTCACAAGTTTCGCTTCGTTGAAGTGGTTCGGAACAAGGCAGACCGCGCGGCTTTGCCGGGTCACAGTTGCCACAAGTGCGAACGATTTTATGCCGCGCTTCGTGTCACGGATCCCCATGCACTGCAAGAGCTGCGGAACGAGTGCTCGCGGCACCGGCACCGCTATGTGGCCCCAGGCACGCCGCCGACATTTTGGGACATTCCCTCGTTGAACTCATTTGCAGAAGATACTCAAACGCAAGACAGTGGACCCGGCTGATAATATGATGACTCGCACACGTAAAGACTATTCTTTCATTTTCGCTTTTCTCGACAAAGACTTCGCTTTGCCATGCCTGCCAAACGGGCATTCATAAATGAAAAGGACAAGTTTATCCTATTGTCTTTTATTCTCTCAAACCGACCGACGAAAGAGGTCTTTCGTCTGGCTGACAGCATTGCCAGGTCTTAAAAACATGAACGAAAGAATGAAAGAAATGATGAATAGAGTACACAATGAGACTGCGCTGAGTGGGTTAATATTCACAGGTCGTGCTACAACGTGAGCATGTGCACTCCTGTGTCATCATTGTAGACAAGCGAGCGCAACGTGAAACCCGTAGCTTCCTTGCTTATTTCGGGCTCCAAGAAGTAGGGCCCCGACAGGCGAAATCGAGCCACCTGAGAAGGCAAACGCATCGTCTGAAGAGGCTGTGCCCCCGACCACAACGTCAGCGCGCCAGCCCGACTCATCGAGATGACAAGTGGAGCCCCATTCGAGCCTTCTGCGACGAAGCCACGACACAAAAGACGCGTCGCAATTAGATCTCCGTCTCCAGACTGTGCACGAAAGAGCTCTTGGCCCGTGGCAACGCTCCACGCCACAATTGTTCGCAAGTTGAGAACAGCGAGGAGGATGTCACCACAAACCTGAATGCTCTCGGGCAGAATAACGTCGAGGGGCCGACGCTTGACGATGATCGCGCGTACAACAGACCTTGTGTCGTCGCTCCAGTCCCGCACCTCGATGGTGAACTCGCCGTACGTGTCCGTCTTCAAGAACACTGCATGTCTGCCATCAAAGCTGCACGGCAGACAGTTGAGAGACACTGTGACGTCTATATCATCTTGTTCGACCTGGAGCATTTCATCTTCTGCTGTCCCTGCCTGGGCGGGATCAAGGACTTCCGTCAATCGATTCTTGTGACGATTGCTGGTCTGCTGCTCATCATGCACGGTCATCTTCGACCCATCATGTCCGAGCCGCTGTGCGCGAGGGAAGCGAAGCTCGTAAATGCTAACAGAACGACGAAGGGCGAGCAGGAAATGGCGTTCGTGATGCAAGATGTAGGCGTTCACGCAAGCTCCAAAGGTATGCATTCGGCCATATGCGTACATTTCGTGGTGCAGACCTTGCTCGGGCTGGTCTGGATCCTGTGGGCGGAGTTTCCGGAGATTGAAGACCTGCACGCATGCATCCCCGATGGCTAGAAAAAGGAGGCCGTCTTGCACATCAATGTACGCTGATCGCACGGCCTCATTGGCGCGAGGTCGGAGCACGAGCGAACGAAACTCTTCCGTCTCGGCAGCCTGCGCGACGGACGCTTCCAGGTCAGCGCCATGGTTGCGTTGCGCAGTGCTTGTTGCCGGCTTGTAGGAGGGGAAGAGAAGTCGCGATGCGCCGTCTGCGCTGCCTACGACGAGCAGTCCTGTGTCAGGCTCTTTGTACAAGCACGAGACAGGGTGTCCCGCGCCGAGCGCAAGGAGCGTCGTCACGCGCGTCTCGTCCGCGCCCAGAGACAGCGCCTGATTGCCCATGTTTCCAGCTCTCTTTTTGCGTGGCCTCGCACGCGCGCGGAGCCTCGTGCGCCCGTCAAGACGTCCTCGGGCGAGCTGAGCGTGCACGCGCGCGAGCGGCACGGGCCTCGCGTCCGATCGCCCGAGATCTCGCGCTCGATCCTGCCGTCGCGGCTCAGCTGGCTGGCTAGCGGGCTGACTGCCGCTAATCCGCCGCCGCCTTCTCGGCCCCTCGCCTACCGCGCAAGCAAGCACGCACGCACGCACGCACGCACGCACGAGCGCGGCGCGCGATTCTTGCTTGCTTGCTCGCGCTCGCTCGCTCTGCTCACACGAAGAAAGAAGCGGCAGCGCGGGTCCAGGCGGACGGAACGGGTGCCCGACGAGGCCCCCGAAAGGCGCGGCATTCCGGGACCCCGGGCGGCGGGCCCGGCATTCCGGGGTGACCCCGAGGGAAAAATCGGCGCAGAGGACCCGCGGTGCCAGAGCGCGAACGCGGCGCGACCGCGGGGCCCGCGCACGCACCGCGCAGGCTCCGCGCACGCACCGCGAGCGCTCGCGCCGCCGGGCGCCGCGGAGCCGCTGTCGGCGACGGCGCCTTCCTCCTCGTCCTCGTCCTCGCGTCTCCAGAGCCCGGAGGAAGGGCGCGCGAGGGGGGCCTATCTATCCGTCCATCCATCCGCCATCCGTCCATCCATCTATCCCTCGCGCCGCGCCCGACGACTCCGCCCGCCCGGCCCGCGCAGACCCCGCCGCGCGCAGACCCCGCCCGCCCGCCCGCCCGCCGCGCGCGGCCGGGAGCGGCGTCGCGCGATCTCTCTCGAGCGGCGACATATCCTGCTGCGCGTGTGCACTGCGCTGCGCTGCGCTGCTCGAGCCGCGCCTGCTCGAGCACCGCGCGAGCGCGTACGCCGCGGGCGAGCGGGGCAGGGCGAAGGCCACGCGGAGAGCGCCTTCGGGCTGCGCAGCAGGGAGGAGGGAGGGAGGAGGGAGGGAAAAAGTCGGCGGTGCAGCTGGCCGGAGGAGGCAAAAGTAACGCCTGCGTGCTCGCCCGCGCCCGCGACTCACAGCAGAACCAGGACCAGGAAGAGCCTCGCAGCGCAGCGCAGCGCAGAGCAGGAATTCAGGAAGGCGTGCGAGGAGAGCAAGGCGGTGGGCGGGTGGGCGGACGTCGTCGTCGAGGAAGGCAAGATGAGCAGCGGTCGAAGGGCCCAAGAGTCCGGGACGCAATTGCGTCTCTCGGATGCAGGGTTCGTGGCGGTGCCGAAGCGCAAACGCGGGGCTGGTATGGGAAAAAAACCTGCATCCCCTTGTTCTTCGTCGTCGGCTTCGACGTCGTCATCGTCGTCGTCGTCGTCGTCAACATCGTACTCCTCGAGCTGTAAGACGATCGACACCTGCGACACCACCCAGGTGTCTGCAGCAAAGCGTCGGGCCAGTAGCCCCAGCAGCAAGAGTTCGCGCTCAGCCCTTCAACCTGTAGGTCCCTTTACGAGTGCACCTCAGCATAAGCATCCCAATGGCCCGCGCCGCGGAACACGTGTCCGCGCGCAACGGAACCTTGCCACCAAGCTACAGCTGCGCGAACTGAGCGCAGCGGGATGCACT
Source organism: Aurantiochytrium sp. KH105 (assembly GCA_003116975.1). Classification (NCBI taxonomy): domain Eukaryota; class Bigyra; order Thraustochytrida; family Thraustochytriidae; genus Aurantiochytrium; species Aurantiochytrium sp. KH105. The sequence goes on along the minus strand of BGKB01000292.1, from coordinate 22,828 downwards.
GCTTTCAAGGCGCGTACTTCCGAGCAGCGCTTTAAAGGCATTCGCCCATGCGGTATTCTCGATGCGCACGACCCAGGCACGGATGACGTCAAGCTTTGCTTCTTGCGCAGACGGTCCAAAGTGGTGGAGATCGTCGCCGCGCATGACCTCGTCTTTGGACTGACACAGACAGGCATTTGCACGGCGTTTTCTCGCACGACGCGCAAGCGCGTGTGCTTTCTGAACACAGCCCCAGATGAGGTCGTGCGCAGCCTCTTTTACAACAAGTCAAACGACTCCCTCATCACCGTCTCTGTTTTCCGCACCGATAACTACAGCTCCCTCAAGTGCCGCTCAACGCGAATCGAGTACATCCGGCAGCAACAGCCGGAAAAGGGATTCCCTCTCTTTGAGACAGAATCCCTGCGATGGCCCGGATTTGTCGAGTTTGACGACGTTAACGGCAAAGTGCTCACGTACTCGGCCAAGGAAAAGGTCTACAAGATCTGGGATCTGGTCAACTACTCGTTACTGTATTCAATTGAGGACAAGGGCATCCAGGAGATCAAAATCTCACCCGGGATCATGTTGCTAATCTACGCGCGCTCCGCATGCGGGTCGCACGTTCCGCTGCGCATTCTCTCCATCGACTCGGGGGAGACGCTCACATCCTTTGAGCACGCGCTGCATCCCGAGCGCAAGATCGACTTCATTGAGCAGTTCAACGAAAAACTTCTCGTCAAGCAGGAGGATGGGAACCTGGAGATCATTGACGTTCGTACCTCTGAGCGTCGCGAGGTTCCTAGCACGGACTTTCTCACGCCCACAGCCTTTATTTTTCTTTACGAGTCGATGAGCTTTCTCACCTTCAAGGAACGCTCTGTTGCGGTCTGGGATTTTCGTGGCGAGCTCGTCTCGCGATTCGACGACCACGTCCTCTGGCACCCGGACTGCAACACGAACAACATTTACATTTCCTCGGGCCAGGAGCTCATTATTTCATACTGCAAGAATGGCGATGCGCCCACGGGATCCATCAACGTCTCTGACATTCTCTCGGGCAAGAGCGTGGCCAAGATCGCGCCACCAAAGGCGGGCGCCGCTACGGATGCCCGTCTGCTCGGCGAATTCAACAAGGGGCTTGAAAACGTCACTGCGCTTTTTTACAACGAGGACCTCAATGAGATTTACACTGGTAACCGCGCCGGTCACATTGTCATTTGGTCGAACCACCGCTAGGTCGCTCGAGTCGACATCATCGTGCTACGACAGAACAAAAGAAAAGGAAGAAGTTCAAGAGGAGGCGGATCACTAGGACAAGATTTCTAAACCCTAGAGCCCACGCTTCCTTCTCTCACCCTCTTTAATGAACTAATTCTGCACCATCGCTTTAGACCCGCCGCCTTGCGCAAGTGACTTGGCGTGATCTAGGTGTTTGCGTAGCTGCTCCACGGAGCAGCTTGCAAGACCAAACGGCACGTCCTCGCCCGCTTGTTTGTAAAAGTGTTCGATGCGTCCGAGCAGATCATCCTTGATTTGTCGCTGTCGCATCGCTTCTGCCTTCTCACTCGAGATGCCCGGCATGGTCCCCACCTGCTGCGCGCGTCGTTCTGCGGCAGCTCCGGGTCCTTGTGCCGTAGACCCCGTCTGCTCAGCCTGTCGCGAAGGTTCTCGCGGGGGCTGCGGGGCCCGAGTACTACTCGAGGTCGGCGTGCTCCGCGCATTGGCAGTATTCACGCCAGCACGGGAGTCCCATTGTGCCTTGCGCGCTTCTGCGGCTCGTTGTTGCGCAGCGCGACGCTCATCAGCGTCTGCGGGTGCCTCGCCGCTGCCCAGACGGAATCCTTGGCCCTGGAACGCCCCCTAATGTCGTATCGTAGTTTAGTTTGTGCACGTCGTGACTGCGTGTCAGTTTCGATCAAAATCTACCCTCTCATCGCCTTTGCTCTGCTGCCACGACGCGATCTTTCGAGCGCGTGCAATCAGCTCCACCCTATTGCAGAACTCTCAACGCAAGTGGTCGTTGCTGCTCGCCACATCGTGCGCGCGTCGGAAAGCGTGTGTGCATGCGAGGACCGTCATCCTTTTTCGTTCATCTCGTCATGATGCGACTTCATCTCCGCCAGCCACGCTACCCACGCAGGTCTCCTCTCTCTCTCTTCCAAACCCCCTTGCACATACCTGCTGCTGCTGCTGCTGCTGCTGGCCTCGCTGCCGATGCTGCGTCGGGTCTACCGACGACCCGCGCAGGACCGCGCAGCAGCTGCCCATTGTGTGCGCCGAGATCGGATTTTGTTTGTCTCTCTGTGTGGATTTGTTTGACGCAAGAAAATCTCGCGTCAAATCTTTAAGAAGAAAGTCAACTAACCAACGCGAACGACGAGAAAGCTCAGCAGCAGCGCGCAGCCGAGTCTCCCCTCCCCGTCAGCGGTCGACTGCTAGACTGAGTCTCCATTGGCTTCCTGCCTCGATGATTTGATTCGCCAAGGCACCTCTTGGAATTCTAGTCGCTTGTTTCTCCACAGAGTAGCCGTTGACTGGGAATAAGCCGCCGTCTCAGGTCATCGGCGATGCGGAGGCATATCCGGCCGGCCCCAGGCGGGGCACAACTTCCAAATGGTGTTAAAATTAAAAAGAGTACGTTTTGGAGATCCCTAGCTTGCAAGCGTTTGCCCCAAATCCAAAAACGAAGAAGGAAACTTCCGCGCATGTCCTGCGCAATCAGTCATGTGCGAGGCGCATTGGCCCTTCGACGCCTGCTCGTACGGCGGCCAGTGCAACGAGACGCTAGGAGTATGCGTCTGCAACGAGGGTTATCGGCGCAGCTCGCGCTTGTTTGACCTCGATGAATTCGACTGCGTGACACCAGACATACTCGTTGACATTCAAGTCCACGTTGGTATGCTTGCATCTGCAGCAAGTATTGTCGTGCTTTGCTGGACAATGAAGTCAAAGAATTATTTCGTCCGTCTCAGTGATACGCAAACTCCAGCCCAAACGCGCAGGTACCAGCGATGCGCCGTTGGCGCTCTATTATCGGATGTATCTTTCCTTCTTACCTTTGTACGACTTAGGAGCCATGTGCCAGTTGGAAGAACATCATACATGACAGACATATACTTGACGGTGCTTCTACAGGCCTCATCTCTAACTTTCTGGCTCTATTTGCTAGACTTTTATCTGATCAGTGCAAGAAACGTGATTCGTCTTGGCTTAGTCATTAACGCAGGAAACACGGATCGAAAGCTGAAGTGGGCCGAGACGCATGGTTGGTACATTATGGTCTTTCTGACGCTTGTGCTCGCATTGGGGACGCCGATCATCTACACCGTTGTTGGCGCAATTCCGGGTGTACAGTTCAACTTGATTGTTTTGGCGGCGATCACCTTGAATGGGAGCTACAGTGGTATTTCCACATCACACTGCCTTATCAATTGTCTCGACGTAGACTTAAAATTGACCACCGAAGACTCTCGCTCTTCAATTGAGAACCAGCGAGTCAAACTCGTTAAACTGCGAAAAAGTCACGTCAAATTCATAAAGACGTGTAAGCATGCGTCCATTGGTGCAACCTTGTTCGCTCTACTATTTCTGGTTTGGCCGTGGATGCAAGGCTTTGCTTCTGCGCACGTCTTACAGGCGTGCGTTAATGGCGCATGCTTTAACATCATTACACAGCGCCTATTACCGAGAGTCATGCTCAAATCATCGCGCAAACGTAAAGTGTTTATTCATTGGCCAAGAATTGCATCAACTACCGTATTAGCAAGTAAAGGACTCGATCATGAGGCCTTTGCTTCTGCTGCTTCTAATCAAGAGCTGACTGCAAGCTCCGACTCCCACGTTTCTGATAAATAAAGAAAGTAAGCGTGTCATGCATGATGGGCGAAAAAAAGTGAATTCCCTGGACGCATGAAAAAAAAAAGCAAAGAGAGTGAAAAAAATGCAGACCCGTTGATCTCTGAATTAACGTAACATTCACTGTGCAGTACAATGCAGTGCCATGCCTCACGCGGCGTCGACATGTAGCGTATAGCTACGTGGCTAGCTAACCAAAGCGAGCGTACGCTTTGTTTGCAGTTCACTGTGAACCCAGAGAGTATCGGGCCTTGTTGCGCGCTGGTCTAAACCTCATTTGCGAAAGGCATGAGAGAGACGCCATGTGCGAGGCGCATTGGCCCTTCGACGCCTGCTCGTACGGAGGCCAGTGCAACGAGACGCTAGGAGTATGCGTCTGCAACGAGGGGTATCGGCGCAGCTCGCGCTTGTTCGACCTTGATGAATTCGACTGCGTGGTTCCGGACATGCTGTTCGATGTTGCTGTAAATCTCGGCTTGATTATGTCCGCACTAAGTATCGTAACAATATGCTGGAATACCAAGTCAAAGAACTATTTTGCTCGTCTCAAGGATACGCGAAGCCCTGCGCTAGCACGCAGGTACCGGCAATGCGCTGCCGGCACACTGGGGTCCAGCATAGTTTATCTTCTTTTCTTTGCACGCTTGAGAAGCGCTGTGCCACACGACAAGAGGTCGTTCATGACGGACATCTACTTGACGATGCTTTATCAGGCGGCGGAGGTTGTTTTTTGGCTTTATCTGCTCGATTTCTACCTGATCCATGCAGCCAACGTAGTCCGGCTAAGCGCGCTTGCTTCAGACGACATTGAACAAAATCTCATATGGGCAAGAACTCGCGGATGGCACATTATGGTCATGCTGACGCTCGTGCTTGGTATTGGGACACCAATCGCGCACAAAGTTGGAGGCACCATTGTAGGAGTGCAATTCAACATGGCCTTCTTTGCAGTGATCACCGTGGACGCCAGCTACATTGGAATAACGATTGCACGCTGTCTGGTCAACTCGCTGGACGCAGAGTTGGGTGCGAGCGTCGGAGACGTTCATTCCTCCTTTGAGCATCAGCGAGAAAAACTCACAAAGCTCCGAAGAAACAATATCCATTTCATTGGCGCCTGCCAACATGCTGTATTTAGCGCTCTTGTGTTTACAGTGTTATTCTTTGCATGGCCATGGACACAGGCCTGGACTACTGTGCATGCATTGTATGCTTGCAACGGCGGCGTGTGCTTCAACATCTATGTGCAACATCTTCTTCCAAGGGTACTGCTCAAACCTTCGCGCAAAAACCAAGTTTCTGGTCACAGCATACGAGCATTGTCTTCCCCTGTATTGTCGAGCGAAGGTCTCAATCAGAAGAGAGCACCTGCTTGTGTCGTTTCGGATCAGGGATCAAACGCAAGCTCCAGCGACCAGGTTGCGGATGAAGCCAAAGAGTAAGAGACATACAGACATCTTGTAAGCTACAACATTGTTTCAAGTTTTTGGTCTTGGTAGAGTGCAAATCATGCCTAACTTTCTTCCGCTAGAACAATTCGGATGACAGAGCTTATTTCACGCGGTCGCGATTCACCAACTTTGCTTTCTTGTTCCTTTCTCGTAAATTTGAGTACATCTTTTCTTTTTAAGGTCATCTATTTCTGTCATGCGCTTGAACCCCAAAGATACGCTTGGGAGCTTGGTCCATTGAACATTAGGTGCGTCTGCCTGCTCCTAAGTGTTAAGATAAATCGAGGCCAGGCTACGAGAGTTCGCGTGGCTTGTTTCACTGCGGAGACATCTTTTGACACTCACTCACCCTGACCATGCTTCCTTTGTAAAGATTCCGCCCGGACCCATCTCTTGAACTTGTAGAAAGAAAGTCGTTGAAGGTTTAGGGTCACTTTTGTATCCGTTGAATGTGGCCCCTAGCGGGGCCACGGCCGCCTCCTACCAGTATGCCGGCGCGGCCGTGGCCGCGGCTGTTGAGGGCCGCTGACTTGCCTTCCAGGAAACGAGGTTTCGGTTTGTGTGGCCCGGCCACTACGAGTGTGACATGGGCACCTGCCCTTCCGGTCGTTTACTTGCAAGTTGACTGCTGAAGCCCTAATAAAGTGAGACTTAATTGGCTATGCAGCCAAACCAACCAGCCTTTCTTTACCGAGCCAAGTAGTCTGGATTCAATTCTGTTATTGCAGGACGCGCGGAGGCGCCGGCAAGACTTTGGCGCGACACAATTTGCGGACAATGTGCGAAGCATACTGGCCGTTCAATGCGTGTTCGTTCGGGGGAGAGTGTAATGTGACGCTTGGCGTCTGCGTGTGCCGTGAGAGCTTTTCGCTCTCACATCACATGTTTAAGGACTATGGCCTCGACTGTGCTGTGCCGAATATTGCCATCCAGCTTTTGCAAAAGGGTGGACTCTTTTTATCTGTCGTGAACGTCATTCTGCTATTCGTCACTTTGAAAAAGAAGAATTATTTTTCAAGGCTAAAGAATGCACAAAATCGTGTCAAAGCATCCGAGTATCGACGCTGTATGCTTCTCGGCGCAATTTGCGACTTTTCTTTGCTCGGTGGATTCGCAAGACTAGAATTTAAAGGCGTCGAAAACATCACGTACTTGGAGGACATTCCATATACGGTATTTACCTACACCGTGGGCATGACATTCTGGATATATGTCTTTGAGAGACTAATGATTGGTGCCGAAAATGCAATAGCTCTTGACCATCTCAGGACGGCGCACATGATGACTCGACTAGTAGAAATGCGAGTTGGGGGAAGACGCATGCTCATTTTTCTAGCCCTGTGCATGACAGTGGGTACGGGTGTAACTTATCACATCTGGTGGAGACCAGCATGGATTATAGTCTACTACTCGATCTTGAGTCTCGTTATTTGCGTCATGACTGCATTTGGAGATCGGGTCACAAAACTGATGGTAAATACCATCAGCGAACAGCTCTCGTGTGCGTCGCTGCCCAAGGCAAGCAGCGATGAGCTGAAGAAATTAAAATTGACTTTCGAGCGCGCTCCGCGATTAACACGCGCGATTGCTCTCCAAAGTTTGATGACGACCGTTCCGGCCATGATTGTACCTTGGTTATGGAGTTGGGCAACCTTTTACGTAATATTACACACCTTCAATGCGATTTTGACAAGTCTCGCGCTAAAGAGGTTAACTCCGCGAATTGTCAAGAAGCGTCCGATCCGCAAGAATATACCATCAAATTTAAGCAACGCTGGATCGCGGAAAGTTGGCCCAACAAGCCCAACAAGTGCGACCGGGAACTCCGTGCTTACGACCGCAAGAACTGTTTCCAAATCGACAAGCGAGGCAGCTGAAGCGTGAGTATGCTTGGCATGACGCAGTTCATGTCAAGATTCTTCACCTGCCATAGGCCTACAGCCTGATCTTCTTTTTTGCTTGCTTATTTGCTTGCTTATTTGCTCGCTAGTGGAAAAAAGCAAGGACATTTTCGTCGTCCCCACGTGATCGCTCGATGCCGAAAAAACCATACCTAACGAGACAAATGTGAAAAGAAACAACAAGAAAGAGGGCCGAAGAAGAAAATTACGGTTGCCATGGTTGTCACTGTGTTGGTTTCTCCCATTGGGTTTTTGAGAGCGACTCGTTAAAGTAGTATACCTTTCCCGACCCAGGATCTGTCAGCTGGACCCATCCGGGCGGTAGCGCATCACGTGCACGAGGAGGTGGTGGCGGGGGTGGTGGGGGTGGCGGCTGTTGTTGTCGCTGTTGCTGTTGATGCTGTTGCTGATGTGACCTTGTGCCGGCCGCCAGAATCGGCCCATTACGATTGTGAAGAACAGGCTCGCCATTCTGGACACGACGCTGGTCCTGATTAAAGACACCCGGACAAAGCGCAAACTTTGCAAGCCATTCGGTCTTGGCAATATGATCTGGACAAAGGAGAACCCAGACGTCACCGTCTTTGCCTCGGACAGAAATGGCCAAAGGCCCATAATTAGGGTCGCTGCCGAAGGAACGCAGCTGCAGGGTGCCTTCATGACGATAATACCCACGAGCGAGCCACTCTGACTCACGGCCACAAATGATGATGTCATTGAAAAGCCAGAACTTCCACTTTTTGGGTCCTTTTTTCTCCATGCGTTCCAATTTCCCGTCATAAAGCCAGACTCGTTTCGGGTGCGCAAGACCAAGTCGTGGCTGAAACGTTCCCTCAATCTCTCTGACGTGTTTTTGGTTGGCCCGCATATCGAGAGCACGATTCATGTACGCTTCAACGCGCTGGAAAATGTCGAGCGCAGCCATAATGTCACTGGTTGAAGGGTGGCTCGGATCGGTGCGTTCCTGCAGCTTACGGAGCAGTTCCGTGTACTCTTTGATTCGATCAACAGGACGACGCATGAGGGTCTTGAGCGGAGCCACCGAGGCGCGTTCCGCGGCCTCATCAGCACTGCGAAAACCCATGCGCTCCTTGCGCATCTTCTCGATTGTTTCCTGAGCCTCTTGAAAGCCGACGACAAAGTCTGTATACAGCTCAAACCGCGGAGCGTATTGGACAAAGACAGTCGCAAGACTTTGATCCACTTGAATATGCGAGAATGCAGTTTCGAGCTCGCCCAGGAACTCGCTGTTCATGGCCGCAATGTCAGAAATATTGCAAAAGATTTCCTTGGCCTCTTGCTCGTTGAGCGTTTTTTGCGAGAACCACGTCTCGCTCTGCTGCTTTTGGCCGCCCCAGTGCGCCGGGTTCTGCAGCGCCTTGACGTAGAATTGCACGAGGTTATCTNGACGTAGAATTGCACGAGGTTATCTAGGTCAAGAACGTAGGTGCGTTCCGACTCGATGATTTCGGACATGACCTCGAAGCGCGGGATCTCGGCCTCCGGGAGATCTGACAGGTCAAAGCCAGAGGACGTTGAAGGGGGCGGCGAAGGCGACGGGGGGCGTGGCGCACGCACGCGAGACGCGTCGACATTGTGCTCCTCTACACCATCTGCGAAGCGTACCCGGTATTTTTGCGTGGCATCGTGCCCAGAGACTACGGCGTCTTGCCAGCGCCGCGAGTCTGGGTCAAAAACCTGGACATCGGCGCCAACAGCGTACATGTTGGAGGCGTCGATGGGCTCCGGCTCGGGCCGGAGTGGGGGTTCTGTCTCCTCTTCTGTGAGCTCGTCGAAGGCCGCGGCGAGTTCATCGTCGAACTCGGAACGATAGCGGCTTGGATCAAAGTCGGCCCCGGGAATATAGTTAATCTTTTCATGCGGGGCCAAGCGCACGGGCTCGCCGCCGTTGAGTGCGTGCAGGCGCTGCGCCTCCTTGACGAGCGCGCGCATGCCTTCAAGGCGGCGAAGCAGCCGGTTCACATGCTCGCGAAGAAGCTTTTTGCTGCGCGTATCCTTGACGGTGGGCACGGCGCGCAGGAAGCACGAGATGGCCGCCAGATAGTTGTTAACCGCGGTGGTGGCGTGCCGCTCCAGCAGAGGCGGGCTGATCTCGGGCGCCTCGTATATGCGCGAGGCCTTGTCGTCGGCGACGGTGCCAAGCTCCGACCGCACGAACCCCTGGTTGATCTGCTCCCGCACATCGATGCCGCGCGCCTGCGAGAGGTCCGCGCCGTGCCGCGAGGCCGCCATCGCGCCGCCGCCGCCGCCGCCGCGCAGCTCCCTCCTTCTCCCCTCCTCCTCTCCTGCCGCGCTCGCCGCGTCCGCGCGCTCCGTCGCCTCGCTGGGCTCGCGAGTCTCTGCTATTCCGCTTTTGCCGGCCGCCGATCGAGCCCAAGATAGCGAGTTCCAGCACGCAGACCCGCGTCCCGGCTCCGCCCGCGCGGACTCCACGCGACGCGACGCGACGCGACTCGACGCGATGCGACGACGCGGCACGCGATGCGACGGCACGCGATGCGGTCCCGGCGGAGTCGAGGCTGCCGAGCAGGTTTGTTTGACAGTCTGTCGGTCTGTCTGTCTTCTATGTGCGGACCGTGGCGAGGAACTCCGCTCGCTGGCTCCTGCTCTCAGCTCGTTCCTCGAGACCGGCTTCGGGGTCGACGAGGAGACCCGAGACCTCGAGAGGCGCTGGCTGCCTCGGGCAGCTATGGCCGCAGCGCGAGGTCGAGGACGAGGTGGCTGGAGATCGTTCTTGCTGTGAGTCGGGAAGCGAGGCGACTGCGAAAACTGTCCCCAAGCAGGTGGAGCATTTTGAAGACAAGGATTGACATTGAAGACGGAGAGAGACCTTGTTATTAGAAGCAAGCAAGCACCTGGCTGCTCGAGCTTGGAAGACGGCAAGCAGATGTTGACAGTCATACGAGATCGACGCCAGCGAAGCTTTGGCTGGGTGAGGAAAAAAAAATGGCGCGAGCGTCTATCGCATCATGGATGTTCTCTAACCATGACTACATGCGCGTATACGTACGTGCCCGTGTCATGGCGAGCAGGACCTTCCTTGCCTCGTTCTGACTCTGGGGACCGCCCGCCCGATCAAAGTCTCCATTTCACAATCCAGCCATAATTTCGCCCCGCTCCCGAAGCAGCTGTGCATCGCTGCGCAGTATTCACTATAGCTTCTAGTACTACATTTCTGTCGCGCCGATCCGCAGCCACGCTTCATTCGGGCTTGCAGTGCAGACAGCGGCGGCCACTGTGTAAGTCTGCGAAGCAGGGCCGGCGCGTGGCAGAAGATCCACAGCCCGCAGGCTGCTTTCGCTTTTCCCGACACTGTGTGCAGGGGCAGCGCGCGCGGCGCCCACTTCTCGAGAGCCACTCGCGAAATCACCACCCGCTTCTTCACAACCGGCACCGTGCCAAGCCAAGCAAGGCCAGGCCCGGCCAAGCAAGCGCACCGCGCTGCTGCTGCTGCTGCTGTGCTGCTGCTGCTGCTGCTGCTGCTGCTGCTGCTGCTGCTCCCCCTTCGGCCGCGGCTGCAGATCGCGTCGGGTCGAGTCGAGTCGAGTCGAGTCGCTTTAGAAAGCGCGGCACGTGCACGTGCACGTGCGCACGCGTCGAGCACCGATTTTTCTGCGCCCGCCATACCACGCACTCCTGTCACGCCTCCTGCGCCTCTCCAGACGCGCGAAGCGAGCGGCAAACCTGCAACTCCGTCCGCGCGCGAGAGCATTCGGCCAGAGCAGGACAGAGCAGGGCGTGCCGCGGGACTGGCGTCTGGGCGCAGGGAGAAAGGGACGCGGCCGGAGGCACGGGACCGTTCGGCCGTCGACGAGCGATTGATTTTTTGAGATCACGAGGCGCCCCAAAGCGGAGTCTGCGGCACACGGTGCGGCAAACATAGCGTGCATCTCTCACACAGGTCGCGCAGAACGTGAACTCCGCCGACGGCAGGACAGCAAGCAAAGCAGCGCGCGAGCGTGCGAGCGGGCAGAGACCGCGCGTCGCAGACAGCGAGCGTCGTGCGACTAGCGTGGCGAGAGATCGCTTTGGGTGAGAGAGAAAAAGTAAAAGCATCGAGACCACGCGAGCGACGGCGTGACAGACTGTGAAGGCGGCCGAGCGCGAGGGCGTCAGCGTGCGCAGGAACGGTCGCACGCAAGAGACAGGGGCTTGCTGCGCGATTGCGCAGATCTACTTTGCAGCGTTGGACGTGATTCGAGTCGAGTCGCGGGCGCGTCAACGAAAAGCGTAAATCGGGCGTGATTCAGACGTAGAGTCAAGGATGGCGACTTTTACCATTGTCGGCTACGATGGCTGCAGCTACCTCAACCATGCCGAGCTCGAGGCCGAGCGTCTAACCAAGATGCACCCGGAGGTCAAGGCAGAGGTCACCTCGATGGCCCGCGACGAGTACCTGGCCTGGCTCAGGAAAACATTCGCCAAGACCAAGATCGAACATAAAACGAGCCCTGCCATCTGGAAAGGATCTCCGGAAGAGGGAGTCTTCATTGGCGGCGCCTCGGACTTTGACCAGTTTGTTACGTCCGAGTACAAGGACATGCAACCTGCTGCCGCAGAGGGCGGATGCTGCATCATCTCCTGAAAAGAATCCTTCCTTGAAGAGACCCAAGACCAACCTGGGCTTGCGTGTTATTCGCCAAGCCTATCTCCTTCTTTGACGAATGCGAAGGGGGAATTAAATTGCTGCGTGGACTTGTATACTTATAGTCACGGTCTCTCCATCGTTTCTTCTCTTTTATTCGTTTTCCCGCGAACTATTCAAATCAGCATGTTTCTCCTTGTTCTGGGTTTTCTGATCTTCGAATGAACCTGGCATCTACGTCGGTGCTCGAAGGTCTTAGCGCATGTCTCACATTTTGGAGGAGGCACCGTTTAGTGCGTTGCGAAACTCAACCAGGCTTGCTTGCTACTGCGGCTTGCCACGCACTGCCAGTCGTCCTTTCAGGCGGGTTCTGTTCAAATGTTCTCCAAGGTCTTTGTGCAGAAGAAGTGGAGAACGAAACAAATCACGCAAACTAGACCAAACCAGACCGACGACTGGACGCCAATCCTGCGACGGTGCCGGTGTCGGAGACCGGGGCGGTGGCCGGTGCCGAGACCGGGGCGGTGACCGCGTCGGGGGCGGCGACGGTGGCGGTGACCTCTGTGAGAAGACGATGTCTCAGCTGCGACGAAGCAAAAGGCTGTCATCGCAGGAAACCTCCAAAGGCCCGACCGCGTCTTCGGCGAACGAGAGGAGCAGAGGTACAAGCGCGAGCAGCGCGGGCAGCAGGCGGCGCGCCACTACTGAAAAATACTTACCCAGATCTCATCCTCAACGTGACCCCGCGTACCAGCGCAGAGACGAGAAATACTGGGACACTCACAAAGAAGAACTAGTGCAACTCACTGAGCAAGGTCTCGAAAGCCTAGGCTACGACGAGGTGCTGCGTACAAATGACTATCTTCGCAATCATCAGGATATGAGTAAAAGAATGGCGCTGCGTGTCCGTGGGTATCTATATTATGGCGTTGGAAATTACTATGAACAGCGATTAGCGGCCCAAGAATCTTACAGGACTGAATTATGTCGTGCCGCAGAGCATGGACTGCGACGGATTTATGAGGACAATGACTTGACGCAAGAGGAGAAAACTGAGATCCTCGACTCCATTACAGAGCAAACCAAAACTGGTGATGAAGGTCTCTTTGTCGTTGCATCGTTGCAGCGGCCTCTTTTCAAAGAATGTATTGCGCCGCAGAGTGGTATTGCCTCCTCTTCACAGAAGAAATACTCGCGGACGTGGCTCCTCCAGGCGACGCCATCTTTATGGGCCCGCGATGACTTCAGCGTGGATCTCTGCGTCGAGAACTTTAATTTTTGTTACATGCCACTCCGAGCAATCACTGCTCGGGAGAAGTTTCTTGCCGAGGCGAGGGAAGCTACGTGCTTTTACAATTTTGTAAATTGCATTTCTAGTATCGAGCACAAGGTATTTCAGGAGTACTATCCTGGAGACAAGGTGCGCACGGAGGTAGGAGAGCGCACCGTTTTGAACTCGCGCCCGAAACTCGTGTGGTACGCCGATGAGCGTCCTGTGCTGGTGCATGTGCACAAGGCTTCGCACTCTTTCCCCTTGAGACCTGAATCGGTCCCGTCTGGCCACGATCGTGGTAATATTCTCGCCTATTATGACAGCGCCGGAGACTGCATTAAGAATCCAGTCGCCCAAATTTACGACTATATGGTCGTGATGGGCCTGAAATATGGCGTGCTGAGCACAACCGAGTTTACGTGGTTCCTGCGCCGTCCAAATGGTGCAGAGTCACAGGCGCTTGAGATCACGGATGCATTTGCCTGCGTAGACAGTGGCCTTTTCAGTGTAAACATGGCCTACACGCAGATGCTGCTCATGGCGATGCACGAGAGTGACAGTACAGGTTTGTTTCCGTCTGACTTTAGCACTGGGCTCGGTGAGGTCGCCGCCAGTAGGTGGTCCAAGTTCGTTGACTCCGAGTCCGTTGACTTGCAGAGCCAAATGGGTCGCGCTTGGTGGCTTTCGAGGTCAGACGGGTCGTGCGACTGGGTAAAAGAAAACCTCCACGCCCAGTTCCAGCTGAGGCAGCGCGGCGCGTCAAGGAAGAGACGTGCGCCAGGTGACAAAGAAGACCAGCGGGCTGATTTGGCATCGTATTTACCACTCTCCGCTCCGGAATTTGGGAGTCTTCTGCCACTGCCATGGAGCGATGCGTATGAGTGCGTAGCTGAGTCGACGCTCAAGTCGGTGAAGCGTCTACGATTTCCCAATGGGGTCTCCATCATGATCAAAACGCTCGTTGCTCGCGATGAGGACACTGACTCTGAGGATGACGATTCGCAGCAGCACACGCTGACAACGGAGATTGCCATGTACAACTCGCTTCGTGCGCTTCAGGGCGTTGCGATTGCGCCTCTTGTGTATGGTGGTTTTGTTGGTGCCGTCACAAACGCTTGGCAGGTTGTTGCAACCATCGATCTTGGTGCGCGTTTAGATCACGTCGACACGAAACGCCGTCTGGCGCTTAAACCTCACGCGCGCGAGTCGTTAAAGAAACTCCACTCTTCGGGCTATTTACATGGAGACGTTGCTCTACGCAACTTTGTCGCGCCCGAAAGTTCGGACCGCGTGTTTATCATTGATCTGGAGACTTCACGTTTGTCGTCTGAAGAAGCTGATTTCGAAAAGGAATTGGACGCGTTTGAAAGTCTTTTCTGAGTAAAAGTCGATCGATGCCCTTGTCTCCTTTCTTCTTTTTCTTTTTTTTTTTTTCCAATTTTAAGTTCATAAGTTTACGTTTCGTTGTTTCTCACCTGATGACCTAAGTCGCTGATGACCTAACCAGCGAGTGCCGGCGGAGAAACGAATATTTGGAGGTGAAAAGGACTTGGCAGAGCTCTGTGGATGCTTAAAAGTTTAAAAAACAAATAAAATGTAGTTCGCGGTGTCGGATGCGAGGGACAATTGCCTCACTCTCAGTGTTCCATGATAAATGACACACGGGCGTCCTGATCCGGCGCCGCTGCGAAACGCCAAGCCATTCGATAAAACTGCGCAAACTCGCGCAGGTCACGCGTGAGCACGGGAGAGCTTGCCGCTTCGCGCAAGACTTGTAAGACCTCGCGCGTCGCAAGTCGTTCCAAATCACTTCGCAAAGGCTTCACGACCAGCTCGTGCACTTGCTTTGCCGGCTGGCCTTGCTTGAGCTTGAAGGCGCGTTTTCCCATGGCTAAAAGCTCATCTTCAAAGTGCATGAGATGTACATCGACTTCAGAGAGAGCAGGCTCCGTCTCCAGACGCGCCAAGCGGTCGGCGCGCGCCTTAAGCGCCTCGCAGCGTTCAAGCACTAAATTGAACTGCAGCCACATGGGAAAGATCATTTCGATGCTCTGTTGCGCGGGCACATCCTCTGGCATTCTCATGACCTCGCTCTGGCCCCGGAGCTCTCGCAGCTTGAGAACGAGCACTTTGGCCTCTGCGCGCACAAGTTCTGCTTCTTGATCGCGAGCTATCTCGTCGCTCCCGCCAAATCGTGGCGCGATACGATAGAGGCCATCCTTTTCGCGCAGCACCTGAGGAGCTGCGCGCTGGATGAACAGACGTCGGGCGCGCTGCAAACGCTGTCGTTCGCTCGCGAGCTCTTTGCGCAACTTGCCATAGTCTGGTGGGCGCTCCACCGGCTCAAACGTCTGGTCGAAGGGCTCGGGCACGGGTAGCGCCTCTGACTTGTGATTCGCGGCAACCTTTGCCTTTGAAAGTCCTGGCGCCTGAGGCCGCGGTCTTCGAGGACGTTCGCGGCCATTCGTTCCTTCATTAGGCTTTGCCTTTGTCGCTCTTGCGTTGGGCTTTGCATTCGCTACTGATTTCGGCGTTGTCGACGGCACGCGGTTTTGAGAGCTCGACAACTTTGGCGATGGTGATGGCGCTCGTTGTGTTGGCGACGAGATTGGACGTGGTCGACGATGGCGAGTCGGCTTTGTTTCTTGGCCCGACCGCAAAGCTTCAGCCTCTTGCAAAAGTCGTGCAGCCTCGGCCTCCTCCGCCCTCTGTTGCGCGCGTACCTGCAGAACTTCCTCGCGACGCTTCACACGGGCAGGCGCGGCCCGCGCCTCAACGGCGGCCTCATACTGCGCACAAACTTTTGCGAGGAGCTCTGCCTCCGCTTCGGCGCTCGCAACGAGCGTATTAAGACGTTGAAGAGCATCGCCAGGTGCTCCACGCCCAGATCTGTGATCCTTCGCGGTCGAGCTCGAGTTTGGCAACGAGTTCGAGGTCAAGGTCGAGCCCGAAGACGAGGTCGAGGTCGAGCTCGAGGTCAGGGCTCTACCCGGCATGCCAAGAGCCCGTATGGCGACGACCTCGAGAGCGGCACGAGCAGAGCGCAAGTGCGTCCGCGCCGCTCCAATCCACGCAAGGTCTCCGAGCGAGCCCGCCCCGGAGAGAGAGTCGCTGCGGCGCTTGCGCTTGCTCGACTTGGCTTGGCTTGCCTCGACTTGCTGTTTGCTTGCAAGCGAGACTTGCTTGCTTGCTTGGGGCGCGAGTGGCAGATCGATCACTCGGTCACTCGCCTGGTGAGAGAGAAGCCTCGCTTCTCCGCGCGCGCAAGGGCCGTGAAGCAAGAGCGTCGATAGCCTGACCTAGCCGGGCCGACGCGGAGTCAGACTCGCCAGAGCGCGCGCTGCGTTGAGGCAGCGACGACTCGACAGATTAGCTTAGCTAGCTCGCAAAGATGCTCGCCATGACGACGACGCTTGGCGGTCGGCGACTGGCAGGTCTCGCGACAAAGCCCGCGACCCTGCGCGCGCTGAGCGGCGAGGCGAGCGCAGCGGCGGCTAAGGCCAGCAGCGGCGTTTCGTACAAGGGTAGAAAGCGGTTTTACAAGCGCGCAGAAGCCGTGCAGGGCGCTGACGAGCCGGACAAGTATTATGTAGAGCTCGATGGCCGCAAGCTTCGTACGCCGTACCGGCAGCTCGTGGAACTCCCAACCGAAGCCCTCGCGCACGGCGTCGCCAACGAGTGGCATTTGCAAAAGGAGGAGATCCAGCCATCGTCAATGCCGCTCATGACAATGGCTTGCACGGCGATCGACACGACGGAGATGCGCAGACCCATTGTGGTCGAGGAGTTGCTCCGCTTTCTCAGCACGGACACTGTGCTCTTCCCCGGTCACCCAGACGAAACGGAGGCGAACTTGGTCGATATGCAGGAAGATCTGTGGTCGCCTCTTGTAGAGTGGATGGGCGAGCGCTTTGGCCCCGTCAATGTTTGCGAGCACTTGCGCATCCCACCGCACCCCGAGGCCACGACCAAGGCGGTCGAGGATTATCTCCAGAACCTCGATCCATGGACGCTGACGGGAATCGAGAACTTGACGTCTGGCTGCAAGTCGCTCATTATTCCTCTGGCTCTCCACCACGGCAAGATTGACGTCAAGACCGCAATCAAGGCGTCTCGCGTCGAGGAGGAGCACCAGCTCACTGCGTGGGGGCTCGTGGAGGGTGGCCACGATGTTGACCGCGCCAACACCATTTCTCAGGTTGCTGCAGGAGCTGTCTTTTTGCGTCTTTGCCGGCCCCCTCTCGCCGCGGCCGCTGAGCGATAATAGTAAAAAATGATTTTCATTTACAAGATGATCGTGCTGTGCTCTCCCCTGTCTCTTGTAGTTCACAAGTAAGACGAAAAAGGGAAAATGAGTCCAAAAGAAGCAAGACGCGCCAGCCAGATGCAATCAACCCTGTGTGATTGATGAGACAATAAGGAAAAGGAGGAAAGTATACGCGGTAAGTAAATGGTGAGGAAAAATAACTCTTCTGTCATTGGTGTTTTTCTATCTGAAAGCAAGCACCCATGTTGCGGGGCGTAAAAAGAGCGCGTGGCGCAGAGGCGGGCAATCGAGTCGCGCGACCTCAGGTTTAGCTGCTCTGGTGCCAGTTGATGAGGCCGTGGCCGTTGTTGACGACCGTGAAGAAGTCGGCAAAGACGACACTGAGAATGGCCATGAGCTTCATGACAATGTTGAGCGCCGGACCCGAGGTGTCCTTGAGCGGGTCACCAACAGTGTCGCCAACGACGGCGGCCTTGTGCACCTCCGAGTTCTTGCCCATCTGGACGCCATCAACGTAGACGCAGCCCTTCTCGACGTACTTCTTGGCGTTATCCCAGGCACCACCAGTGTTGGAGGCCGAGATGGCCATCTGCACAGCCGAGGAGATGGAGCCCGCGAGGAGACCAGCGACAGCCGAGGTGCCAAAGAGGATACCGGTGATGAGCGGGGTGCTCATGACGAGGACACCCGGGAGGATCATCTCGCGGAGCGAGGCGTTGGTGGAGATCTCAATGCAGCGGGCATGGTCGGGGGGGCTGTGGCCGGGCTCGCCGGTGAGGAGACCCGGGATGGTGTCGAACTGGCGCTTGACCTCCTTGACCATCTCGTTGGCGGCGACACCGACGGACTTCATGGTCATGGCCGTGAACCAGTAGGGGATGAGGGCACCAACGAGGAGGGCAGCAAAAATGACGGGGGAAAGGATGGAGACGTCCTTTTGCTCGAGGCCAGCACGCTTGGTGAAGGCACCAAAGAGGGCAAGACCGACGAGGCAGGCGCTTCCGATGGCAAAGCCCTTGCCGATGGCGGCGGTGGTGTTGCCGGCAGCGTCGAGGGCATCAGTCACGTCGCGGACCTCCTCGGGGAGGCCGGTCATCTCGGCGATGCCACCAGCGTTATCGCAAATGGGGCCGTAGACGTCAATGGTGAGGCCAGTGGCGAGCGTGCCGAGCATACCGAGGGCAGCGAGGGCGACGCCGAACATGTCGAGGAGCGTAAAGGAAAAGTACACGACGGCGGCGAGAAGGAACACCGGGATGATGGCGCTCTTGTAGCCGAGGGCGAGACCGTAGATGATGTTGGTGGCGGCACCAGTCTCGCACGACTGGGCGACCTCGCGGGTGGGCTCGTACGAGTGGCTGGTGTAGAACTCGGTGATGAAGCCAATTAGGCAGCCGGCCCAGAGACCAGACCAGATGCAGGCGCAGGCCATGATCGGGGTGCCGCTGATGACGCCGCCGGCAACGTTGTCAATGTGGAACGAGGAGGGAAGCGCGACAAAGGCGACGGGGAGGACGGCAATGGTGGTGAGGAGCGTGGAGACGCCAATCTGGACCTTGAGCACCTTCTCGACATCGGACTCCTGCTTGACGGGAGCAAAGTTGGTGGCGACGAACGAGGTGAGAATGCACATGAGAAGGCCGATGGCGGAGATCATAACGGGGAACATGACGGCGCTCCAGCCAGCCTCGCGGAGGCCAGCCGAGGAGGAGGCGACAATGAGGGCGGCGCACGAGGCCTCGGCGAAGGAGCCAAAGAGATCAGAGCCCATACCGGCGACATCACCGACGTTGTCGCCGACGTTGTCCGCAATGGTAGCGGGGTTGCGCGGGTCGTCCTCGGGGATGCCGCTCACGACCTTGCCGGCAAGATCGGCACCAACATCGGCGGCCTTAGTGTAGATACCACCACCAACGCGGCCAAAGAGGGCAATGGAGCTGCCACCGAGACCAAAGCCGGCGACGCACTCAAAGAGGGCCTTGAACTGCTTCTCGTCGTCAAAGTGGTAGACCTTGTTGTAGGCCATGCAGAGCGCGTAGAGCACAACGAGGCCGAGACCGCAGAGGGCAAAGCCCATGACGCCACCGGCGCGGAAGGCAGTGTTGAACGAGCCGGTCCACGGGTTGGCGGGGTCCATGGCCATGACAGTGGTGCGGGCGTTGCTGAAGACGGCGACCTTCATGCCGAGGTATCCGCTGACAATCGAGGTCAGGGAGCCGACGACGAAGGCGAGGGCGGTGAGGGCACCCTGCTCCCAGGCCCAATGGTCACCCACGTACGAGGTGAGGACGAGAACGACCGAGCCGAAGAGCACGACGAAGATGAGGCAGATCTTGTACTCGGCAAAGAGGAAGCTATCGGCACCCTCGCGGATGGCGTTGTAGATCTCGAGCATGCGGGCCGAGGCATCACCGTCAGCGAGCAGGCGGAACGAGTTGTCGGACGAGCTCGACTCGTCGAGCTTGACGGCGGCAACCATGCGGAACTGAATGTAGGCAAAGATCATGCCCACCACGCCGGAGGCGAGGATGAGCACCGAGGTGCCCACATCGACGGAGCCGGTCATTGTGCCGGTTCTCTCGAGACGGGCTTAACGGGTGGGTGGTGAGGCGAGGCGAGGCGAAAGCTCGGCTTCGCTGGCTACGTCAAGATAAATAAATAAGCAAGCAAGCAAAATGCGTGGTCGTCAGTCCTCCATCCTTTTTTCTTTTCCCCTTTGCTTCATTCCATTCATTCACTCGTCCTCGAGTGCGGCGCCGTGCGCGGTGGCGAAGACGACGACGACGACGACGACGCCTACGCCGGCCCCCTCTTTTCCCTCCGCGCGCGAGAGCGCACGCGAGCGCGCGAGCGAGCAAGCAAGCGCGAGAGAGTACCCGTATCCATGGAGCGGACGGCGAGCGAGGCGCAGCGTCGGCGCCCGATCGTCTATTTCGCGCCCAGTCGCTCTCTCCGCCGGCGGGCGCGGCGGCGGCGGGCGCGTGGCGAGGGGACGCGGGCGCGATGAGGGGCGCGCGGGCGCGCGAGGCGGGGGCCGCCGCGCTGCGGCCGCGGGCGCGCGGGCGCGGGTCGCACGTACCTGTCGGTCTGCGCGCGAGGCAGACGGGGTTCGGAGTCTGCTCTGCTCTCTCTCTCTCTCGCCCGCGGCGCAGTGGAGGCAGAGAGGGAGAGAGGAGATGAAAAGAAAAGGAAACCGGGAAAAAAAATATCCACCCAAACTTCAACAGCAATAAGCAGGGGGAAAAGCCCTTCTTCCTCTCCTTTTTTTTTATTGTTTTGTTGCAGTGGCCAACTGCAGGCAAGGTTTTGGAAAGAGAAGTTTGTATAGGTATAACAGTCACTGTCAGTCAGTGGCTGGCAGGCAGGGACTCACCTTTTCGTCGGCAGTGCAGTGCAATGCAGTGCAGAGAAAGAAACAAAGAGTGGCCACGGAGGCTGGCGACTGGCTGCGGCCGCTCCGCCGACGCCGCTCCGCTCCGCTCCGGCGCTCCGCTGCACTCCACACCACTGGGACCGGCGCCGTGTCACCGCGGCGAGCGGAGAGCAGAGGCGAGGAAGGCGAGGCGAAAGATTTGAAAAAAAAAAGCGAAGAAAGAAAGAATTTTTGAAATCCTTGGCTGGATTTGAAATCCGGGGCGTTTGTTTGAATCCGAGGATGGATTTGAATCCATCCAAGGGTTTGAACGGCGGCAGCGCCGGCGCCAAGGACGCGGAGCAGAGCGGCATGGAGCGCGGCGGCGAGGAGGACGGCGAGGACGTCGCGGCCGGCACGGCGGTCGTGCAAGGCCGCATTCTGCTCCGGACTTCGGTCGGCAGTGGCCGCGCTGCAGGTGCAGCTGCAGAGGGGGGCCCGTGCAGGCGGTGTCGGCTCGAGCGAGTCTCAGCCAGGGCTGCAGGACGCGACAACGCTCGCAGTCGCTCGCGTGGAGGTGGAGGAGACGTGATGCATCGCGATGTGGCCGCCGACACGAGCGACGCCACGCCAAGCGATGATGCGCGATGATGCGCAACACAATGCGAGGCGATGCGATGCGATGCGATGCGATGCGGATGCTCAAGCAACGGCTGCGGCCGAGAGCCCCGGGGATCTGCAGAAAGATTCGCGCCGTGAAAGGAAAGGCCACGGCGCGAGGCGAGGCGCTCAATAGCCGCACGCCGCAGCCGACGTCCGGCCGGCGTGAGCGAGGGCTGCCGGGGGAGTTCAAGTCGAGTCGAGTCGAGTCGGTCGAGTCGGAAGATGTACAGCGCCTGCAGGGCAGCGCAGCTGCGCAGCACCTCGGTCCCGCCTTCTAGGAGCTTTAGCCTTCGTCGTCGCTGCGCTGGCCGCTACAGCTTCTCGCCACTGATTTCATTGTCAGGAATCATGACATCATCGCCGGTCGCTAAATAATATGGCAGCTGCAATGGAAACGAGAGCGACCAACCAGAGCGACTCCGAAGCGTCCGAGCCGTCGAAAAAAAGGTGAGGTGAGAGAAGTCGAGCCTGGGCACAACGCAAAAGCTCCATTGATGAGTGGAGGCGGCGCTCCGGGGGACACCGGGCGCGTGGCAGCACGTGGATGGTCGGCGACTGCGGAGTCGAGACGGATGCGAGAGAGCCAGAAAGCCTCCCCTCCCTCCCGGCTTGACTGACCTGGAGGGAGGATGGGAATGAATGGATAGAGCCAAGATGAAATGGGTGGCTGGTGATGGTAGTGACTTGTCGAAGTGTTGGCCATCAAGGTAGTCAAAAAACGTAAGATGGTGAAAAAAGGTCGCTAATGACGGACGGCCAAGCTGATTGATTGGTGGAACGGCGAAGTAATGACTCTGCTGCGGACTTATTGATGTTTCTTGCGACAAAAGTGCGAAAGAAGAAAAATGGGGAATGAATCAAAACTATGCGCGCTTTTCCGCTACTCTAGGCCTGAGGTTTCTTCTGCACGGTAAGCTCATTCTTGAGAGCGCTGTGGACCATCTGAATAGCCTGCTCCAGCTTGGACTGCGCGTCGGCAGCGACCTGAATCTGAGCAGCCGTGCGGTAGCGAGGGTCTTCGCAATTCTTGTCAGGTTGTCTGGTAATGACAATGCGCGCGCCACAGACCTGCTGGATCATAAGGACAGTCCGGCCCGAAGGTCCCATGAGCCGTCCGAGCACGCTCGTACGAATGCGCATGGTGCGCGTGTACTGAAGGTTCATCGGAAAGTAGCTAATCACCTCGCAAGTGAAAAACTCCTCGGGCGCAGAAGGCGCGCGCACCAGCTTGCGAGGCATGCCTTGCCGATCAGGCCAACCCGCCGCGCAACTGGGCGGCGAGTTGTCAAAACCACCGCAACCCGTCTGCACGCATGGGAGCGCCTCGAACACCTTGTGCGCAAGCTCCGGCGATGCCATGTCCACGACGACAGAACCCACCTTGGAACCATCTTTTCGCTCACTCCAGCGGATCTGACGCACCTCCATGGTCGTCTCGTCTGCCTTGACATCCTCTGGCAGACGCTCGCTCACCAGCT